>DF240772.1:56580-105799 GCA_000507305.1 Breviolum minutum Mf 1.05b.01
ATGTAACCCGTGTTCAAAGTGCTACGGAATGGACTGCTTCGGTACATACTTTACACATGCCCAAACCTAATGTAACCCGTGTTCAAAGTGCTACGGAATGGACTGCTTCGGTACATACTTTACATATGTCCAAACCATGCTACGCCATGTTGTAATCTTTTTGCCATTCATGCCTTCATTCTTTGATGATCCATGAAAATGTGATGTTGCAATTGCATGGGAAAACACACACGAAGTGAGTTTTTTCAAAAAACCCACACGTTTTTACATTTTGCACTTTTTTTGTAAAAAAAATTAAGGTATTGCACAAAGAAACAACTGCCAATCATGAGAATATGATGGTTTTTACAATACGAAGGCTGCATGCACACTCATGAAAAAAACACTGCCTGCAGTGAGTGAAAGTACACGTTTCAGCGCAATTCTAAGGGGAATCAAGAAAGCAAAAGCGCGCGCGGACGAGGGGTCGGACCGTTGTTGTTGTTGTTGTTGTTGTTGTTGTTGTTGTTGTTGTTGTTGTTGTTGTTGTTGTTGTTGTTGTTGTTGTTGTTGTTGCTGGTGGTGGTGGTGGTGGTGGTGGTGGTGTTGTTGCTGGTGGTGGTGGTGGTGTTGTTGTTGTTGTTGTTACATGTATATATCTATATATGTATATCCCGTACCTGAATCCTCCCAAACTAGTGAACTTTGAGGCCCCTCAACAACAAGCACCCTAAAACCACACAGGAGGCAGAGATCGAAAGCTTGGAGAGCCGAATCCGTAGTGAATGCAATCCCAAGGGCGCCCTTGGGTCGAGAAGCAAAGCCGATAAAACGGACAGCAAAGGCGTTGGGAAGGTAGGGCCAACCAAGGGACATGGGGGGATGAAAGGGTGAAGTGTTGGTCTCCAAGTTTGTGTGTTTGTTATCTTTATTTTCTGGTTGTTTGTTTTGATTGATATCCTTTAATTAGAAGCTTTTCAGCTATCTGCTTGAGACTTGAGAATATCAACAAATCCGATGACATGAAAGTCCATCATACCTTATGTTACAAGTAAGTAACCAAAGGCTGAATAGAACACAGATTCCACAATGCTTGGTGACAGTGCTGTCATGTGCTGTCTACCTATGGGCCCGTGGCAGGGACCTGCTCTTACTGGAGCTTTGTTCAAGGACTTGCCGATCTCCCAACGGACCTTGCGTGGTTTGGAGGCTGATGGGGAGACTCTGAATTAAAATGCACTTGGAGCAGAGAAGACAGAGGAGAAAAAGTTGGGGGTTGCCAAAATGTTGGGAAGTAAGTGGGCAAATAATCGATTCATTTTTATGAAGTTCACCCTATCGACCATTGACCGTCACTACAGAGCAGCATAGAGCAGCCTAGTTTTCACTCAGGCACTTAGATCGAAAGTCGAAAATCCGCTGTTGCAATGTTCAGGCAGGACCCAAGATAAAATAATGCGAGGATGTTTCCCTTAAATTAAATGCCAGGTGCTTTTTTTGCGGGGAGCTCGGGGCAAGCACTAAAAACAGAGTTCAATTTTCGTTTCACAAAATTTGACTCCGCAAAAATACACCGGTGAAGCGGCCACAATGCAGGCATCAAAGTATGTCAAGATGACAGAGATCCAAAGCGGAGCGATTCCAGGAGCCCTCTTTGGTACCAAACCTTAGTGGTTTTCTGTCATGTTGACGGGGATGGAATTTCAATCAGATATCAGATGTTTTTTTTTCCGAATCTTGTTAAAAAAAACGCAATAAACAAAATTGATGTTTGGGCTGATTCCCCCGACATTTTTTTTTGTTGGTGTGGTGTTGTGGACCCGTGCTGCTCAGGTCGGGACATTTTGGGTGAAGCACGGACAGGGTCCGGTAAGACTTTGGCCTTCTTGATCCCAGTGCTGGAGAAGCTTTTCAGGTGGGTGCAATGAACGATCCCGGGTTGTTGCAACGGTTGCAAGGCAGGGAAAGGGGAATTTAGAATTTACAATTTTGATCATGAAAAAGATCATTCCTTCACAGACATGAGGAGTGCTTAGTAAAGCATTGCTAGCAAGAAAAGGAGGGTCAAGGGTCCTGCTTTGGGCATGTGCAGGAATCGGTGGAGCAATTTGGATGGTCTGGGTGCTGCGATTGCTGGAGCCTGAAGAGTTTCTGGTGCGTGCTGAGTGATGAAGGGAACAAACATGCGGAAATGGTGGAAAACCCCAACTGGAAAATTCTGACCATCCCCATCTTCTATTGAGGTCTCTCCAACCAAGGAGCTTGCCTATCAGATCTTCCAAGACGAAGCCTTAGTGACGTAGCCGTGGCTGCTAGACCATGGATTCCGGACTGTATAATGTTGGAAAGCCGATGAAGGCAACAAATCCGGTTTGCTTGCTTGGATCTTTCGGTTTTGCTGCAGTGTTGGTCCCAGGAAGTTTGCCAGTTCTTCCGAAGCCGAGGTCCTC
This sequence comes from Breviolum minutum Mf 1.05b.01, assembly GCA_000507305.1. NCBI lineage: Eukaryota > Dinophyceae > Suessiales > Symbiodiniaceae > Breviolum > Breviolum minutum. Next base: position 59,010 of record DF240772.1, read on the forward strand.
TCGAATGTTGGACAGGAGCATGAGATTTCTGCAGGTTGCATTGTTGGCGGTCGTTCCATTGAGGAGGAGCCGCATAACAAACCGATCACAGACAGACACCCGCTCTTCCGGAGAAGTAAATGTAAAAGTTAAAACGGAAATCTAACGAACAACATCTTCCTACTTCTAGGCAAAATGAATCCCCCGACTTTCTAAGTGACTGAGGAAACGACCATTGCAAAGGTTTCGAACCATCTTCGTGCAGCCTGAAAAGGAGCAGAAAGCTGTGTCCACCATGAGTGTGCTGGTGGCCACGCCGGGCAGGTCTGGTGATGGAGCAGTTTGCTCGTCACGAGGAACATTAGATCTAAGACATTAAGACTGTGATTTGAGCATGGTAAATGTAAAATGTATGTAGATAAATGTTAAAAAATTGCAAGGAATTTCTGAGTTGAAAAAATCCCATTGTTTTTTTTTGGGAAACAACCATCATGTGAGTCCTTCACAGCCAATTCCCTTGTGCCAGGCTCTTGCAACACTTGGACGAATCCCCTGGCTTTGATGCCGCCTCGCTGTTGATTCTGGTGCGCCCTTGTAGCAAAAGGGGTACTCATTTGAGCAATGAACAAAATCCCTGGTTGTTTAGGTTGAAAAAGGGGATTATACTACCCAATTATATGGGGATCCCTAAAAACCAACCAGTAATGGAAAGTAGGAGGGTTTTTTTCGTAGCTCATTTGTATATAATGTAAATAATAGATCGATCGACCTTCAACTTTGCCCATAGATTGGCTCTTTGCAGCATTGGTCACGTATTCCCATGTGCCTTCACAAAAACCAATCCTTGACACTTCATTCTTTTATAGGCTTTCTTGACGTAACCAGCTGATGAATTTACCCGAGCTACGCTGATGCACTCGGCTTTGTTTATTGCCCGTTCCGCCGGTCACAGTGCATGCGCATTTAGAGCGTGCGGTGTGCAATTGACTTTATGAGCCCCCAATGCAGTGCGTATTGGGTGATGCAAAAGGAGAAAGTGCAGCGGATACATGACGTTGATACTGACTGCCAACTCAATGGCAAAGTCATAGTGGCGAAAGTGATTACAGTAGTCATCTTTTTGGTTTCCATTCGGGTCCAGGCCTTTTTTTGGAAGATGAATTCTGCCATTTTTGTGCTTCATTTTTCTCAAAAAAATGGTTGGCCCTGGGAGGGACCACCAACCGAGTCAAGATTTGTGGCGGCTTGGGCCCATCTTTGACAGGTGATCGATGAAGCAGACAGGATCTTGGACTTTGGCTTTCAAGAGACGATGCACAATATCTTGCAGCACTTGCCCTCTGAGCGGCAAACGTCCGGATACCTTGGTGAATTCTGTTTTTTTTGCAACTAGTAGCGGACAAGAGTCATTATCTGGTGATTTCATTAAAGTACACATTCAAAGGTCATCTTTGACCTAAAGAAACTATATGACTGTACGTATATTTTGATCCTATGATTTTCGTTTTCATGGGATTGAGATGGAATCGAAATGGGAGCGGCTTTTGGCGTCACTTCTTCCCAGTTGAGGCTGCTATTTTCTGCCACTCTCCATGGCAGTGTCCATCGCCTCGGGCGTGCTGCTTTGCGATCCCCAGAGGCGATGGGCGCAGACAACCTTGATGTCCTTAGAAAGGGTTGAGAGACGATGNGACGAGTGATGAACCATGAAAGATAGAAGGATGAATGAGGAGTGAAGAAACGATGAATCATGAATGATAAAGGATGAGTATGAGGATAATCATGAGGCCAAAGGTGACCTTGATATAGCTGTTGGTGTTGCTGGTGCTGCTGCAATTGTATTCACTGGTGACAAAAGGCGCCTCCTTTCAAGTGCATAATCTCATGGGCCAGGTGATCTCTGTGCATCATGATGCTAAGAGCCGCACCCCAGACACGTTGAAGTGCCTTACTTGAACGTTTTATTTGGGGCGATGGAGACAGGTGGAGAAAGTGGAGATGTGAATCTTGATAGTTTCGGGCCTTTGGTAATCTTGGCTTTTCCAGTTCCAAGCTCTCAGGCAGACCTACATGATCATGCCTTTGGAAAAGAAGGTTGATACCCTCTTTTCCTTTCTGCGCTTGGGAAGCTCAGTGTGTTCGGTACGTCTCATGTGTTGACACAAGAGGACAACAGCTGGGTTTATGAAACTTTGAGTTTTCACCTGATGGGCTAGTCAAGGTTCTCACTCGCAAAAGAAGATCATCGTGTTCGTCTCGACATGCAAACAAGTCAGGCCAACACCTGAATTTTTGAGCAGGCTGAGATAGTTGACACACACACCTTTTTGAAGAAACTGGGGGCATGTGCTTTTTGCTCTGAGAAGTTTTTTTTCCATTCCAAGGTTCTTCTATGAGGCTTTCTACAAGCCACTGCCTGAGATTGTTAACCCCACCCCCTCCCCCCGATAGTTCCTGGAAGGGTTTTTTCTCATCAGCAAGCAGTCCAAGGTTGAAGCCTGGCCCATCAGTCATGGAACTACATGGAAGACAAAGTTTGACGAAACGTATGCTTGTCTTCCAACGCTTCATGGAGAGTGACTTGGATGCCACAAAAACACCGGGGGGATGCTAAACAAGAATATAAGAAACATGGCCGTGGCAAATAGTTGGGGTTTGGGAAAGCACTGCCAGAGCTTAAAGAAGAGAGTGAGATTGTAATGATTTTCCGGAGATAATTATTGAAGTGGACCCAATTTCCACTTCCCTGATTGTTTCTTTTACCCTGTTTCGTGCAGGGGAGCGTGCGGTAGCATTATTTTGCACCGACATCGCAGCACGTGGTTGGAAGCCCAAGCTTAGTCGTGTCCAGATTTTGTTTTCGGAAGGTTCCAGACTTCCTAAAAGTTCCCTAGAGACTGAAGATTCTCAATTTGCATCCAAATTTCCATCCACTCCTCCCCTACTGAAACTATTCTTGTATCCAGTCTGGTTTCTTTCTAAACAACGACAACAAGAGTCCAAGAGTATCATCAGGCCCCACCAAATAAAAACATATGGGTGTTTCCAAAAATAGTGGTACCCCAAAATGGATGGTTTATAATGGAAAACCCTATTAAAATGGATGATTTGGGGGTACCACCATTTTTGGAAACCCCCATACACACACACAAATGCCCCACCTTTCTTTTTTTTCTTGTCATTTTTTCAGGTGTCGACTTTCCCGCCGTGGATTGGGTTGTCCAATTGGATTGTCCGGACAGCGTGGATTCCTACATTCATCGTGTGGGCCGTACCGCACGCTATGAGAGTCCGGTGTCCTGGGGGCTCATGGGTTGGTATGAGTTGGTCATAGCCATACGAATTCAGGAGTTTGATGAATTAAACAACTGCATTCAACAGTTGCGTGGGAAAGAATTGACGATCCTTGAACTTGTAGAAGAGGTTTCTGCAAAGACCCTTTTGGAAAAATTGGCAGAATGCCAACAGCTGTGGCATAGAATTTCTGGAGCACTTCAGAAAATGTCATTTTGATTCAAATGACCGATGTTTAATGTTTGTCAACTGCTGAGGCGCTGGTAAATCTGCATTGTTTCTACTACCTTCCGAACAGAGCTTTGCTCAGAAACTCTCAAAGGCTCCATTGATTGACACATGCTGGGAGGAGGAGGAGGTAAACATGGCACGTTTGTGTTGGAAATGCTTTGAACATGTGTGTATATACTCTGTTTTTAAGATAATCCAACTACCATCACCCCTAAGCCATAAAATATGTAGATCAATGATGTCAGGATTTTTTAGCATTGGTATCATGTCAGAAATTCTTGATGTGCCATCGATGACTGCATGGAACTCCCATGAATGAACCCATTGCCAGAGAAGCGAGTTGATCCGATCCCATTCCACAGGCACGAGTGGAAGTTCGAGCGATTGCTGCCAAGCAGAACAAAGTTTTTTCCATTCAACCACAGTTGGACCTGGCCTCAGTCATGTTTGTTTCTCTAAGCCAAGAGGTGTGGCAACATACAACAGCATTGTTGATTGTTTTTGAGCTACGGAATGAGGCATCTTTGCTAGCAGGCTCTGGTGATATCCGTCATTTGGCACAACGAGCGTTCGCATCCTATCTTCGTTCAGTCCGGGCCTGAAGGGCGTCATGGGTGAGCCAGGCAAAGGGAGCACATGGGTTCGTCTAGAAAGGATTAGGTCATTTGGAGGAACCTTTGTAAAGACATAGAACATCCCATTTGGAGGCATTTTTTTTGTTAAATTTCAAATATTCAAAAAAAATAGGAAGCACACATGAAAATGGGACATTTTTTTAAAACAAGTTGTTTTTTTGAGTCTCCGTCCGCGGATGGGAGGAGCATCTGGCACTGTTTCTAGCTGTCAAGCTCGGTGGAATTTGAGGGCTCGTCTTTTGCGGGTAAGGTCAGACTGATGAAGGACAAGGACATTTTCGACGTCCAGGTCAGCTTGGACACATGGAGAGAAGGTGTACAACACACTTGATAGGTCACACATCACATACATAATACATTGTATTTATACATAATTTTTTTAGATTTCAAGGCTTCTCAAAAAAGCACAGACTCCAACCGAAACCCAGGTATTGTCAAAAGATGCCTTTGCCGAGTCTTTGGGTTTGGCGGATGTACCAGAACTGGGTGCTGATTGGGAGGCGGTTTGGGGGTATCACATGGGGGTTTCAAGGGTTCCATACCCTACTCCTGATCCTGTGAGGCTGGAGACGAAGATCTGGAGAGGAATAAGATGAAAAAGAAAAAGAACCAGTCTGCCTTGCAAAGGCTCAAAGAAAAGATTCGGGCCAAGAAGCAGGCCACAGAAGGGAGATCAATGAAATGAACTTCAGATGTTTTTATTGTTTCTTGATGTTACACAAACTTGTCAGGGCAAGGACAAAGATGCAGCAAGAGATGAGGAGCTTGATATTGGTGTTCTTATGGTGTTTTTGCCGTGAAGAGTGTTGCTACCTGTGTATCCACGGAGGAAGAAGAGAACGAGCTCGCCCAGAAGGATGGTGCAAAAAAGAAGCTTGGAAAATGGGAACGACGACAGCGTCGGATCGCTGCAGCGGGAAAGGCCAATGCCGAAGAGAGTGGTCCTGCCAATGAGGATGACGACTTTCTGCAACCTGTTGCAAGTCCCCGTGAGCTTCCTATTGAAGTGGCAAAGCTGCCCAGTGGCAACAAGAAGTTGAAACTGCGCAAAGATGGCTCTGCAGTGCAGGCGCATTGATTTTAAATGTAATGCAAAGATGACAACATCATGAAAACATCAAAACATTGCATTCTTCTAGAAGCCGGGGACTTGCTCACTTTCCCTTTTCATTTTTCTTTAGATACAGAATACACATCGTTTCTCTTTTCTACGCGATCCTATGTTGGCTGAAGGAACCATGTAGTACCTGTCAACTAGCCGCGTTGCCTGTGCAACGCTTCTCTCTGAGCCAGGCGTCAGGCCAGCACGTGTTCTTTAGCAAAGATGGCACCAAGAAAACTTCTGAGCTTGGACAGCTTGAATCTCAGAGTGGAGCTTGGTTTGAAGCATTTTGCTGCAGAGTATTTGGGTTTTGTTCAGTTGGAGGTGATGGCAAATCAATTTTTTTGGATGGTTACTGCATGTATATCGAGAATCATGAAAAAACATCAAAGACACCAGGACTCGTTCAAAGATGCATCCTTGACTTTCCATGTTCAATTTTGCATCAATTTGCTAGAACAGTTTTTGTCAATGAAGCTATATGGACATGTTCCTGAGGCTTGCAGAGGAGCTGAGAAGCGAACAGTTTGATCCTGAAGGCGTCGCTTTGAGTGTGCTATTATGTGATTTGGAACTTGATTTGGTGAGAGATCCAACTGCAGGGAATGGAACATTGCTGGCAAAACTTTGTACTGTTTCTATTTCTATTTCTCTGCTAATTTTTCCCTAAACTTATGTAGAGAAGTTGTGCAACCGACAACTAAAGTCAAAATGCAACTACTAAACTCATATTACAGCCACTTAGCAAATCATATATAGCAACTGTTTCCACTAGAAACTGCAACGACAGGTTCTAGCTCTTGTTGCCCCTTCTGGCTTTCTCCAGATATGCTGAGTCTTTTGCTGCCATTCTTGGTTTACTTTTCTAAAAAAACTCACTTTGTCTAAGTCCTTTCAATGAGGTACCAACCATTTTCAATAAATGGAAGATACCTTTCGTTGACAACTTTCAATCTTTTTCAGTTCATCATTTTTTTGGGAAACAATTTCCATCGTTGCCTGGGTTTTGAAGGTTTGCATTCTTTCCGGGAAAATGGTGGGGGTGGTATGTACCCCTTGGGATGGAGGGAACCCGCACCTAGCTGTGGAAAACACCCTACAGGCAGCGACCGAGCGAGCTTCTTGGAGCAGGTCTCTCGCGACTTGGCTCTGAGGGATTCCTCGGATGCGGCGGTGAGTCGTGCACGCATCCACGAGAAACATCAGAAGAAGCGACGGAAGGAACGGAGCAAACGAGGTGGGGGGGTGATTTCCAGCTCAGTTGGGTGAGTGGTGGTTTTGGTGGGTCATTTTTTGGGTGGTTGGGACAGATTTTTTTTTTTGGGGATTGATTGTTTACGCACATTCCTAACATTTTTTGTCAAGTTGCAAATCCCAAGAAATCAGAAATGCCAAGTTGTTGAGTTGGGTGTTGAAGAGTTGAGTACGTGACCTGGGAAGCTGGGGTTTGCTGGAAAGGTGCAAAGATAGAGGCAGGTGAAGCTGGTGAAGATGGTGATGAAGATGAAGGCCTCTTAGATTCGTCTTATTCAGTTTGCATAAGTTAAATTGAAACTGGTTCGAGAAGCATATCAAATCATATCAATTATTAATGACACATTATGTTATGAAGACTGAAGCAGCGGCGAAGCCCGTGATAAACAGCTTTGATGCACATGCTTGTGTCCTCCTGAGATCCACCATCGCGATCACCGTCACCACCCAAGCTGAAGAAAGCTCGAGAAGCACCAGAAGAAAGACCTCGACCGCAGGCCATCTAATGCCTCATGTGCTTTAACAAAACCATGCAAAAGTGCGCACAAGTGGTGCTGATTTTCACACTTTTTCTTCTTGAATGAAGTCGCACAGGTTTTCCACGACCTTGGCGAAGACTTGGGTGATCTCGAAAAGCAGGCTTTGAGCAAGTTGGGAGGCCTCTTCTCCTGAGCCATGCGAAAAAAAACGTCTCCGACTGTGTGCTTTTCTTTGCGATTTCGGAACACATTATTTCATAAGAAGTTTGCTTGTGAGCGCTGGCTCAAACTACCTCCCGGCGGTAGCGCTGGGTCGGCCAAAGTTTGAGAGTGAAGGGTTTTTTCTGGTATCTTTGGACCCTACTGTTGGTCCCCGAGGTTCTGGGTTGGTACATCCAGTCATGGATGAAGAATGGTTGAAAAGGCTGGTAGACCAGGACAACCCTGGCACCAGCATGTTGTCAGACTATGTTCGGCTGACCCGATTGATGTCTGGTTTGTCTGCTAGTGGCTGGACTAGACTGGCCCTGAGGGCGGCGGAGATTCAAGCCGACCAGAATTTGAGGGCGAGGATCCTTGGAAACCCCGAGGTGATTCGTTTTCTTGATCTTCTTAAGGGTTTGGATGATAACGAAAAGATTATTGTCTTGGACGTTGTCCGTCGTGGCCTCTTTCCGGAACAACCAGGGGTACCCATGTTTAGAGCGGCCTCAATCGACCCGATTGAGAACACAAGCGAAGCGGCCCAGAGTGCTAGACATGAAATTTCCCAATTGGAGCAGAGATTGGCCCCTTTAATGGTGCCAGTTCAAGCCAGGACAACTTGTGAATGGACAGGGAATGCATCATTTGACCCTGATGCTTTCTTAAGGGTAGCTTGTGGTTTGACGGCCGGCATGGACTCCGAGGTGAAGGTCGAACAAGGTACTGAAGAAAGTCGTGATGTGAACACAGGAGAGCCTGTGGTTGCAGCGGTGGTTAGCCCAGCCGAAGGAGAAGCCTTGTTGGATGACTTCACGGCAATCTGGGATACAAGGGTATTCATTGATGGCAAGTTCCTGTCAAAGGTCAGCTACGCAGCCAGTGAATGCCCAAATGGTTCAACTTTGCGAAGTAAAGTGGTTGGCAAGTATGCCGGACTACACTTTGGTGTGGCCCCTCTGGAAGATGCTAAAGGAAGACCCATCCAAGACGACGATCAACTTCTGCAGCTCTATCCAAGAGGAGCTAACTTCGTAGTGCGGCTAAGCATGGAGGTCCAAATGCAGCACAAGGACATCAATGACTTGTGTGGTGAATTCCCCAATTTTTCCCCCTTTGAGGACGCGAGACAAGAAGGTGCTAGGTTTGAACCTGTGCTGGAAACCAATGTTTGGTCTGTTGAGATTTTCATCGACGACATCAAGCTTGAAGTCTGGACGTGTGAACTTCCGGTTGATGCCACAGGAAGAGATCTGAAAGCGAAGCTCCAAGGTGCCTACAAAGATATGATGAAAAATGTTGCAGGAGTTTTGACTTGCAACAAGGCGGCCCTTAGGAGTGACCTTGTTTTGGCTAAAAGCTTGACCCGTGACCACAAGCTCTGTCTTCAATTTCAAGGTCCCTTTCGGAACTCGACTGACCAAGAAGCTTGGACTCAGAGGTACCCCCTCTTGAGCAAGTATGAAAAGTTCCTACGCCCCAAGTCTTGCAAGACCTTTTTGTTTTCCATCTACGTTGGCGAAGCTTTGGTGACAAGCTCGTCAGTGGTAGCCTCAATTGAAGGCACCGTCGGAAATTTTGCTAGTGATGTGCTCAAAGGCCTTTCAAGTTTGCTGACCACAGCGACGGTGAAAGTCCAATTGGCAGTTAGTGAGATTTGGTTGGATGTGAAGGACACCTTGCAAGACTGTTTGGCTCCTGAAGACGATTTGGACTTGCGTATTTTCCTGGACCCCCAGGAAACGAAAGCACTTGTTCCTGTTGACCGTCTACCCCTGGTCTTTCCTGAGATTCCCACCAAGGATCTAAATCGTGTCTTTGGTACATCATTTCTTGAGACCCAATCTGAGATGAAGGAGCGACTAGCTGACCCCAAAGGTGCTGACCCGACTGGTGCAGGTACTGGCCGCACCAATGATGATGCGTCCAAACCAAAACCCAAGAGCCGACCCATTTTGAGTGTCCCTGTTCCGGAACCGGTTGACCCCCCCAAAAGTAGCAGTCAATCCAGCCATGTCGCAAAACGCCCGAAGGTTGACTACAAGAAGGTCCAACACGTCAGCTGGTATCCAATAGGAACGCTGCATGAAGACTCAAACAGGTCTTTCAGTCTGCTCGTCAAGGAGTTCAACCACACAGCAGGTGGCTATAGGCCTTATGGATATCTATGGGTAGTGACGCGTCAAGGTTCAGACCCATGTCAGTTTTCTGGTGACGGCTTTCCTCAGATTCTGTTTAGCATAGCTGGTGCATTCAGACTTTTGCTGCATGGGAAGGTTTTGTGGACGTTACATCAAACAGATGTTGACTGGCAAGAGGATACAAGGACACTCACCTTCTTTTTGGAGGTGCACGAAGATGGCCGGCCTGAAGGTGATGATCCAGTTGGTTTTCCCTTTGGGAGCGGAAGTACCGATGCCAATCGTGATCCACGTGACGAAGATCGCGACAGGTCCAGACGCAGAAAGAGACGAAGAGGTGACGAAGAACCCCCTAGACGAGAAGGGTCCAGACGTCGCTATGAAAGGCGTGCTCATGAAGGACTTGATGATCATCTAGGAGAAGCCGTCTATGCCACCATGGTTTGGTCGCAGTACCCAACAGACAATGGGAGCAAAGAAGGTGAGGCATTTGTGAGCCCAATGACTGTGCCGGCATTTCCACCATCAGCTGCAAGTCGAGATCACAATCCACGGGATGATCAAGTTCGTCTTCTGAGAGAGGTGATGAAGGTGAATCTGCCTCTTGGGGGACATCACGGTTTCACGTACAGTAAGATGCCGTTGATTGTACAGTGTGAAAACACCTTCGGAGGGCAGAAGATTGTCCGAGACGGTGCGGTATATATAGTGCGAGATGCAGCTGGATGTTTTTTGTGTCCCCACTGTGCCCACCATGGACCCGAAGACCAATCAAGTTACTGTCCCATGTGTTCCAAAGACCCCAGGGATTTCCGGTTACCACCGACACCACTTGGAGGTGAAGACGAGAGCAACTTCATTGCGGAACATGTGCCTCGGCCTGAAAGAATCTTTAAAACTGCTGGGAGGATTACCCTTGAACTTGAGATTTTGAGGTGTTGGGGTGATTTTGTTTGGTTTGTCATGATTTCTGGTTTCGGCGAAGGTTTCTTGTTAGTAGATGATCTTTTGTGGAAACCGGTTCCTGGGTCGGAGGTTGTTTTCTTTCAGGGTTTTGTGGTTGGACGTTTTCATGGAAAACCTTTGCTTTCATGTCCCCCCAAAGATTCACCCGGAGCTTTGATTCGTAGGCCACAGCCCCATGATCAGACTAGGATCCTTGATTTGTGTGCTGGTATTGGCGGTTGGGATTTTGGTCTTGACCTGGTTCAAAGTGCTGTTGGATACCCTGGAAAGTCACGAGATGTTGTCTCTGTTGAGATTGACCCTGTCCCTGCACGATGTTTGGCTGAATCCACTGATAGACCCCTCATCTCAACCCATGATGACGTTATTGACCCAAGCAGTGGTATGGTACTGTGTGGTGATCTGAAATGCCCAACATGGTATTGGCTTACCCTTGACAGTCCCTTTACTGATATCCTTTGGTCAGCACCGTGTCAATCCTGGTCCACTGCTGGTGGAAGGGCAGGCTTGAACGCTTCTGTTGGTGCGCTTTTTGTGCATATTTTGGGCATTCTCTATCTGTTTCGTCCTTTGCGATCCCTTGGAGAAAATGTGGATGGTTTGGTACAACACCCGCATTGGAAGAACTTGTTGACATTGATTTCCAAACTTCCTCACCATTTTCGAGTGTGCAGTTGCAATCTTTCCGACTTGTCCCCTATGGTGCGCAAGAGGTGTTTTCTGATGTTTGACCTGTTGGGAGAACCCCTCCAGATCCCACGCCTTGTCATCCAGACTGGTACTTGGATTGATACTGGTTGCGGTCTGCTTGATGATGTTGCATTGGCGTCCACCACTGTCACTGAGGAACAGCGAGTAATGCTCTCCGATATTGATCTGTTGCCTTCCGCTGACCGACAGCAAGCACGGATTGAGGGTGTACTGTCCGGTGGTAGTGTCTTTAGACGACGAATTGTCGACAAGGTCCTGCCAACACTCGTTGCGGCATATCGATCACAATGTTTCTTACCGGAGAAGAGTTTGAAGCAGAAAGGTATTCTGACTTGGCTTGTGTCGGTTGATGGAACTGTAGACGAGGCCCGCTTTCTCGAGAACTTTGAAGGTTTGAGACTACTGGGTTTCCCCTTCGAAACCAAGCTGCCAGAAGCAGTGACAACTGCTGCAAAGGCGGTTGGAAATGTTGTGTCCCCAATTCAAGCAGCTCTTGCTTTGCACACGAGTTTCAAACTACCAGGTCTCGAAATGTTGAAGCAAGAAGTTCAGAGGAGATTGCATTGTCAAATTCCTCTTAAACACACCACTAGGGTTGATTTCAATGGCCTGCATTGTCTTGCTACTTGTGGTTTTGATTTTCTCACCTTCACCTGCGATGGTCCCTTTTGTCTGGTCATGATTGACGGATGTGCTTCACCTATTCCCAGCCGTTTGCCTGTAGGAAGTGAACTACAACAAGTCCTCTGTCAAACCTTACCCGGGACATGGACACAACTTGAAAAGGTTGAAGTGCGTCACTCCCCTGACTGTCTGCAACTCTTTTTGCAGTTGAAGAAGGTCCGAGTACAGGTTCATGGTCTTGGTGGCGAAACCTTTGGATTATCCCCCATGTCCTGCCTGAATGATTTTGACCAATTATTTCAGGGAGTTCACCTCGACAGGCCAGGTTCCAAAAGCTCTCCGCTCTGGACCTTTCAACAAAAAGACATTCAGGCTTTTGGGACTTGCTTGCCAGCCCTTGGTCGAGACGTCAGGTTCCTTTTTGGTACTGATGTCAGAATCTGGACTTACCATCCAGAGGTGACTTTTCTACAGGCTATTGATGAAGTGTTTCCTTACACATTGGGAAAGGAAGCAGTTGTCACTCATGATGACATACTTTTTGGAGTGTCGGACTTTCCCAAACCAGGTTTTTCATACCAGGTCACCTTTGGGCTTACTGAGCTTGAGGTACCACCCTTGGGCACAATTGCTGCAAGTCCGCTTACCCCTTTGAGCGAGGTTGGGCGTCTTCTGAGTCTGAAACATTTTGCCGGAAGAGCAAGTGTTCGAGTTACGCTTGACGGTAGATTGCCTGCATCTGACATCGCAGTCGCTTTTGGGAAGAAGGTTGGGGGGCTACGAGCAAAGATTTACGCGCTGCCGGGAGGAGCGATGACACTTTCTACGATTGTCGACAGTTTGCAAGCTCTTCTGGTTGCCCACGGACACCCTTCGTCCACAGTGTCCCACAAAGTTGACCTACTGCTTGGTAAGATTGACATTGCCCGGTGTAAGCAGATTCTTGAGTCCAAACACCCGTGGACTGGACTCAAAGCGGCAGGTAAGGAATGTGACCTGATTTTGATTCCTCCTGAGAGTCGTGGAGCCCCATCTGCTGGATCAGAAGACAAGATCTTTACGGAGGATCCGTGGGCACAGTACAAAGCGAAGCCGACGCAAACTACCAGGGCTAAGAAACCCATCAAACCCCAAAAGGCAGGTCTTGCGCGTGTTGACCTTAGTTACTTTCATGCAGATAAGAGGCCAGTCCCCAGTGTTGACTTGAATCAGTTGCTCCAAGGGCACCCGGGCCTTCTAGTTTCCCAGCTTGACCAAGTGCAACAACACTTTGGATCACTTCGCTCAAGTTTGTGTGTTGGGCCTGCAGCTGTTCTGATTGTTGGGGTTGAAGAATCGGATTTACCGCTCGAGGTAAATGGTACTTCGTTGATTGTGCCCGGTTGGGTAGGGGCTCATGCAGCGGCCCTGCAGTGCACGTTGCTCCAAGTCGGAGATGAACCAGTTGAATGTTGGTCGGTCGGAGCTCTGTCCCTACCTTCAGCTGGACACACTTGTCAGGTTGTACAATTCCATGTTTTCAAGGATGAATGTACCAAGTGGAAGGAACTCGTCTCCGAAAGCTTTGAAGTTTTCTTGAAAAAGATTGGTTTTGTTTGCCCAATGGGAATCACCCAAACTTGGGCCTTTGGTTACTATACCCGTGGTAAAAAAGCGGACCCTGATAAAGCTGACTACCATCACGGATTCCTCAAACTCGAAGAAAAGGCGGCTGTGCCACTTTTGAAACTTGGAGGGTACGAAGGATTTTATCCCAATCCACGTAGCACTGAAAGAGGACCAGACCCCAACTATCGTGCCATCCCACTTCGTGGATGTACCCTTGCTGAAGCGTTGCCATACCGTTCACAGTCGGGCACGTATGGACTTACCCGCAGTCGGCAAGGTTACGGTTTGAGAGTCTTGGCCGGGGAGTACGCTGTTGTCAAGAAACGTTTGTTCCCGTCAGCAGGAGAATCCAGTGACTCCGAACAAGGTGGGGTGCATAGATTTCAGCTGCTTGGGGTACCAGTCTCAACGGACCGTTCAAAACTCAAAACGGCATTGAAGGCTTTCGGTTGGCCAACCAAGGTGTCACGGGCGGCGGGTTTTCGTGCTTGGACTGTTTTCGCGGCTGACGAACCCCCTGCGCGGTCCTTTGTACTGGATGGGGTCTCTGTTGTTATTATGTCCCAGAAAGCCAAGAATGCAGGACCAGTTGTGGCTTCTGTTGGAAAAGGTCGACCTGCTGGCCTCGTGAAACTTGCTGAAGCTGGGCATGTTTTGCCGCAACCTAGACTTGATGACACAGTTGCCAGTAAGTTTACCCTTCTGGAGCAGCAAGCCACTGAAAAGGTTGAGAGGCTTGAAAAGAGAGTTGACGAAATTTCAGACCAGCTGAAGTCTCAGTGTTCTCAACAGGATCAAAGAATGACACAGGTTCAACAGGAGGTCACGCACTTGCACCAAACTGTTGGTACCCTCAGTTCTGCCATTGAGACCAATATGTCGGCTATGTTTGAGAAGCTGCTGAACCAACAGCAAACAGCCATGACCCAATTGCAAAGGACCACTGAGACCCACATCCAAGGCCTGCGAACTGAGTGTATGTCAGGTTACAGTGAATTGCGAGAGATCCTTAGCCAAAGCCCCAAAAGGCATAAAGGGGTGGAGCCTCAGCCCTAAACCGGTTCGGGTTGGGGTCACCAACCCCACCCAGCTTCTGGGGAAGCTGGAGCTTATCCAGGAATGGAATTTGGATGTCATTTGCCTTTCTGAAACCAGCCACACGGCTAAGTCAGTCCCACCGTTGTACTCACAATCGCGGGCTGTAGGTTACAACTTGGCTATTTCTGACCCTGTTCCTGATAAGTTTGCGGTTGTTGACCCTAACGGTAGCTACCGTGGCTTGTCCCGCGGTACAGCTGTGCTTTCTCGTTTTCCCATTTTTGCACCGAGACCATCCTTTTTACCAAATTTGGCTTGGGCTTCGCAGCGAATTGTTTACTCTGTAATTCAGTTTGGTCACCTGCCCCTGCACTTCATCTGCATTTATCTGTACCCCAATGCGCCTTTGTCTTCCAAAAAATACGGACTCAATTGTCAAATCGTCAGATGGGCTTTGCAAATAGCAGATACCATTTTAGGACCAGTGTGTATTGCCGGCGATTTTAACTGTGCTTTATCGCAATTTCAAGACTGTCAATACCTGCTGGCGAATGGGTGGCAAGATTTGGCCGAAGCAGCTTTCCAACAGTTTGATTGTCCCCTTGAAAATACCTGCAAAGGTGCAACCCGTCACACGTTTGCCCTGGCTAATGTTGATTTCGCACGGTATCTGACCGGGGCCAAAGTCCAATTCCAACATGACCTGGATAGTCATGCTGTCCAGACATTTGACCTGAACTTGCCTGACTCAAATCCCAAAGTTTTCCGTTGGCCACAGCCCAAACCCTTGGACAAAACAATTGTGCATGAGGCAACCTTGCAACGGTTTTCAGAGCAAGTGCCCCAAGTTGCTCTGAAACCATGAGGCGGTTAACTTGTGCGGCTGACACGAATGGAGCCTTTGCACATTGGTCAGAAGTGGCAGAAAATGCTTTGCTGACATCATCACGGGATGTTGATGGAGAAGTCCTTCGAGCCGCTTCCTTCAGAGGTCGGGGACAACACACGAAACCTGTCTCGACTCGGCTTGCAGCACCAAGATTTAAACAAGGGCGTTCAGGGCAGCGTTGCTCTTAGGGTCCGTAGGTTGCAAAAACAGGTCAGGAGGTTACATGACCTGAGAAATTCGCTCAACTTGGTCCCACGTATTGGTGTCAACTACCCTGAGGTCAAAAGAAGGTTGTGGAACGCGATTCTTACCTCACCGGCCTTCACTCCCTCTTTTGTTGCGTGGGCAGTACAAGAAGGTTTCTCTATTGGCTTTTGTGTACCCGACCTTGCTACCCTGGATGGAATATGTGAAAGGGTCGAGGCCTTGGCTAAGGCTGAAGCCCAGGCGGCCTGGAGAGTCAAGAAGGTTAATTTCCAACAGGCAGTTGAGGACTCATGGAAACGTGAAGGGGGGGCGCTGGCTTTTCGGTTACTTCGAGACCCTCAGAAGCCGTCTGTGTCTCACTTGGTTGTGGATGCCCTGGTGCAGCTTTCACCGCAACCATGGTCGCCTTACGGAAAAGCAACTTTTGGTGTGAAGAACGCACCGGAGTTTGCCCCTGGAGACATTTTACTCAATGGTAACAGGGAGGTCCAGGTTACATCAGTTACCCCTACCCACATTTCTGTCGATAGGCGTCTGACTAGACGGGAAGCGGCTCACCTCTTTAAATCAGTGGTATCAGCTGATCCAGAGATTTGGGCTCCCTTCTTCTTAAAGCAATGGGAGCAATTCTGGCAACGTGATCAGGATGAAGAACATGGAGACTTTCACGAAATAGTTGATGTGGTCCCAACTATTGCACACCAGTCCCTTGTTCCAATCACTTTTCAAGAGTGGCAAGAAGCACTTGTCTCCGCCAAGACATCTACAATGCGTGGAGTTGATTCTTGGAGCCCTAAAGAACTGAAGAGATTGCCAGAAACACTGGTACGTCCTTTGCTTGACCTGTTCAGGGCGATTGAACAAGGAGCCAAATGGCCGACACAGTTGACTACTTGGCTGGTAATTCTGTTGAGAAAGAACTCTGACCCTGTTCCAGCATGGGGTGGTTTGGTGTATAGGATCTGGTCTCGCATTAGGGTACGGCACTTCCTCAGACATGTTGAAGGATTTGCACCTCCTCTTGTCAACCCCAGGCTTTCCACCAAAGCCATTTGGTGCATGTTGGCAGACTATTTTGATCGGGCTACCCAACAACGTCAACCATTGTGTGGGGTCGTACTCGACATCATCAAAGCCTTCAACGTTTTGAATAGAGAATTGCTTCTGCTTCTGTTTGCTAAACTTGGCTTTGACCATAATGTGTCTTCCGCGTGGGTTCGTGCCCTCGGTGATTTGCGACGTTGTGTCTTGGTGGCCGGTATGTCCTACGGTTCCTCAACTGCATCTACAGGGATCCCCGAGGGGGATCCCTTGAGCATAGTAGGAATGTACCTGATCTCCTATGCCTTTGCTTGCTACGTTCAGCACCATGGTGATGCAGAGCTCGTGTTGTAATTGGGAGTTGGTTACACCTACTCCCGAAGGACTTGTGCGGATTTTGGGTCACATTGAAAGGTTTGTGCAGATCGCGAAACTACCGCTGGCTCCTGACAAATGTTGGGTCTGGTCCCTATCCAAAAGTGGCCGGAAGGTTCTACGTCGCCAAGCTCGGCTGTGTGAAGTTATGCTACCCCTCCAATTGCAGGCTCGCGACCTTGGAGCTGACATTGCTTACTGTCTTCGTCGTGCGGCAAAGGTTCGTAACTCGAGGATCCAGACTGGGCATAAGAAATTGTGCCGCTTGAGAGGTATTCCCGGGTCACGGTACCATAAGGTCAGGCTGTTGGTCTCCAGTGTCTGGCCTCATACCCTTCATGCTGCTGAAACGTCGTTGGTACCTAAAACCACATTCACAAGGCTGCGTACACTTGCGGCTCGTGCTTTAGACTTGGCCCCCAAAGGCTCTTCTCCTTGGCTTTCCTGTTCTGTCCCAGGACAAAACTGCATTGACCCTGAGTTTCGTTTGCTCCTGTCTCGAGTTAGGCTCTTTCGACAAGTGATGCGTGAGCTGCCAGGGTGGCACACACTTTTCTGTGGACGTTTGGTTGCCAGGGCCGGCAGGTATCATGGTCCAACAAGACTCTTGGCTTTAGTGCTGAAGAAACAAGGCTGGAGGCAATATGGGCCGTTATGTTTTTTGGACAAGGACGGTCGCTCGTTCAATCTGATGTTGTCCAGTGAGGCGCATATTGAATGGCTGTTGGTCAGTAAGTGGATGGATCGTGTGGTTCGTGAAGTGTGTCACCGTAAGTATTTGCGTGACCTTCGGTCTATCTCCCTGCCTATTACCCGCACGGAACACTGGTTGACCCATGCCCAAAGACCCCTTGTTCAACAACAATGGATTGGCACAATTTTTTCCCAGGACCAGGCTAAGCACTTTTGTGAGAGCAGAGGGGTTTGTCCTCTTTGCAAGGGAAATGACAACCGCTTGCACCGTTTGATGTATTGTCCGGGTACGCTTGACCTCAGACAGCGTAGTCAAGGAATCATCCGCTTGATGGCTGACTTGCCTATCTCTACGGTGGCATATGGGCTTTGGGAGGAGCACCCTTCCTTCAGGGCTTGGCATGGATCTCTGGACGCACTGTCTTTCCCTCAGGTCCCGCGTGTTGCGTCCAATGACCCGAGAATACTGTACTCGGATGGCACTTGTCTGCATCCTCGATATAAAGATATTCGCTTGGCTGCGGGTGCGGTAGTCGAAGCGCGAGGTGGTGCGGATTGGAACTTGATTTGGACAGGTGTGTTGCCCACGGCTGATCAGTCGGCCTTTCGGGCGGAATTGTTAGCCGGTATTATTGCGGTACAGTCCTCGACAGTTCTATGGTTGTTCAGCGATTGTTGGGCTTTTATTAAGGTGGCCAGAAGGTTTCTTGCGGCCAAACGGACTGGCACCGAACCCAGGTGGCCAACAGCCAATCTTGACCTTTGGATTCGCTTTTGGGAGGCACTGAATGGTCTTGATTACGCTAGGTCTGACCTGGTTTGGATTAAGGCTCATGTTGACCCGCGTTCTGTCGGTGGGATCCACAAGATCCATGCCTTTTTTAACAATGTGGTTGACGGAGTGGCCAAACACACGGTTCATTCCTTTCGCAAAATGTCCCATGTCTACCAGAGGTTGGTGCAAGATTTTGGCAATCGGTTACTGCAGGCACGACATCTTAGCCGGTACCATGCGACGGTTGCTATGCGGTTCGCGAATCAGGAGCAAGACGAAGTTAGTGTGCAGAGTTACCAGACTCCCTCTTTCGTTGGTATGGGACAGTCTCTTGAAGTCTCGGCTGAAATCGCGGTATGGTGTGTCCATCAGGGTTTCCTTAGGTCGCTTCAGGACTGGTTCCTTGGTTTGAAACGGTTTGAGTCCAGCGTGGACGGTACCTGGGATGACACTTCCTGGGTGGAGCTTTTTTGGGGTTTCCTGTGTACCTCAGGGAAACTTCCTCCCTTCTGGTACGAGGGTAAGTGGGTTATGCTGGACGATGATCCAGCTTTTTTCTTTGTGTTGCCCTCGGTGGTGACGTTGTTTCGTACTTGGAGACGTGCGGTTGGCTCCTTGTGCAAGGCTTTGACCCACACACCGTGGGATTGTGTTCGCCGTACCTCTTCTGCTACGATGCTGGGGGCGCGGTTTGTTTGGCCGGGGGTTACGGGCCGTTTTGATGTTCCGTCTTGCGTTCTCTCGGACCTTGCGGAACAGTTTGCTGCATCTCGCACTTTTCGGTCGCTTCGGCTGCCGGACTTTCTTTAGCTCGGGCGTTAGAGGTCAATTGGCACGCAGACAACCTGCCGGCCTTTTCACCGGTCTCACACTAGCATGTGACTTTGAGACGAATGTCCGAGAGAGAGAGAGAGAGTGTCAATCTTGGCCTTTGGTTTCAAGATCTGCGAGAAATTCGAAATTCCATGGTCTCTTCTGCAAAATTCCAGATTTCTGGCAGTACAGACTATATAGATTACTAAGTCACTAGGCAAGACATGGTATGTTGGAATGGCGGTTATTTCCTCCCGTTTGTGCTTGGGGTTTTCGTCAAACCCCAGGAATTTCAGATTCCGTGATGGTTCCATGGCTGCGGGAATCCTCCTGCAATAAGACTTGGGTATTTCCTAGAATCCAAGTGGCACCAAACTGCAAGGGTTTGAGATTTTAGCAAACCAATCTTGTTTGTATCACAAACATGAGGAGACAAGATCATGCGTCACCAGATGTAAAAAATCAACTATGTCCAAATCTGTACCTCGAACTCGCGCGGAATTGCTGATGTTCTATCCCTTGGCCTTGGGTTGACTGTGCGAACCATCATGGGATCTCAATCTCTTGCCAGAGGGCTCCAGGCAAAAACAGTTGCTCACATCGCGGCCAGAGGAAGGTGTGGAGTGTTTCCATAAGGATGGTAGCTCACTTATGATAACGGACTCAAGCTATATTTTTTCCCATGATTTTGTGGAAGTCAGTGAAGTTCTCTTCTTTTTTAAGATTTTAATTGATGCTCTTCAAAGTGGTGGGACAATTAGCTGGTATATTATATTGCTGATGCCTCTGCTCATAGCTGAGAATGAAGATCTGTGTGAGACTGAACAATGCAGAGTTTGAGTTGACTAGGCACTCCCCCAGAAACACTGGTCATTACCCCAAGACCACTCCCCACTCACACTTTCGACCACATGTTTCAGGGACAGTTCTGTGCAGACCGTATGGACGGCGAGGGCACATATCACTTCTCGGACGGGTTTCGGGGCTCCAAGTTGGCTTCGGGGAAGCGACAGCGACGCCAGCAGTTTCACAGTTGAGTTCGCTAAGGCGTGTCTACACTGGTGCATGGCAAAAAGGTCATATGTCGGGATCTGGCACCATGACTTGGCCAGATGGTCACTTGGAAGCAGCAATGGCCAGGGGGGTTAGAAAATGGCGAAAATGCAAATTTGAAGATGAGATAAATAGACAAAATGAAGCGCAGGAAATCGGAGATGTCAACAGGATTTGCGATGACAGGCAGTCCAAAAAACTCGGAGTGAGGTTCCAAGTATGAGGGTGAGTACAAGAATGACTTCCGCCATGGTCATGGAACCCTCACTTGGCCAGATGGTTGTGGGACCCAGTTGCATCGCCACAGGTAAAGACATGAACTAGCCTCAGGTTATAGCAGATACAGATACAGTATAATCACTTGTGGACTTACTTCGTAAGCGTCAAGGTGATTTTGAACAGAGCGACCAAGATCATTAAGAGCACTCCAACCTTGCATTTGCTCTGGTTTGAGGTCGTAAGTACACGGGCCAGTGGAACAATGGAAAGATGGCCGACGAGAAGGGAATGCAGGGGTGATCATGATCAAGGTTTCGCCAAATTCGAATTTCCCAGCCGTCAAAGAAATCATTTGTCATTTCTGTACCTACAACGACTTCTTGTTGCTTCTTGTTGCTTCTGGTTGCTGCTGTTGCGTGATTGTGGTCGTGAGCGTCGGTGTCGTAATCATCGTCATCGTCATCGTCATCGTCATCGTCATCGTCATCGTCATCGTCATCGTCATCGTCATCATCGTCATCGTCATCATCGTCATCGTCATCGTCATCGTCATCGTCATCGTCATCTTCATCATCACAAGCATCATCATAAGCATCATTTTCACGATTTCATTGTTGTTATTGTTGTTGTTGTTGTTGTTGTTGTTGTTGTTGTTGTGGTGGTGGTGGTGGTGGTGGTCATCGTGGTCGTCGTGGTCATCTTGATTGCCGTGGTCGCTGGGGTCGCTGTAGTCGTTGTGGTCGGCGTGGTGATGGTGGTTGTGTCGTGGTCGTCGTTGTCTTGCCAGTGGACGTCAGATTCAATTGAATCAAGATCACTCCAACTCCAGCATTTTGCTTGCCATCTTGCCATCCATACTTGTTATTCTTTGGCATATATTAAACCTCTCCTCCAAGTGTTGTGGCTGCTTCGCAGGTTGACTTCACGCGTTTCACGGAGCACCCTGCTCGCACCTGGCGCTCGTGACTAGCCGCGTGCCAGCAGCGAGTTGCGGGCAGACGATTTCCACTTTTTTTGGTTCCTGGTCGAGCCAACACAGTGATATGCACAGACGTCATATGTTGTTCTGTTCCTTATCGAAGGTGATTTCGCTGTTTCGCTTGTTGTTTTTCATGTTAGGTCTCTGAAAACTTGAACCACTCTTACAGCGTGAACTGGTCTTGTTAATGACAAGCCCAGAAGACGGAAAGCAGGGAGCCGCTTCAATCCGAGCACGCAAAGTCCGAGTCCTGAAAACCTGTTCCAATTCGGGATGAAACCGCCAACTATGTGTATATATATATATATACATGTATATATATATATATGTATACTGTATGCATTGATACATTGATACATTGATACATCCATCCATACATGCATTGATTCTTTGATGCATTGATACATTGATACATCCATCCATACATGCATATATACGTACATGCATACATACATACATACATACATACATACATACATACATACATACATACATAGATACATACATACATACGTAAGTACGTAAGTACATACATGCAAGTCTTTCTGATGCAATTTACAGGGTGTTTTAACAAGTCACTTCTGTCAGCAACATTTGGATTTGGTTTTCGATATAAATGTAGTGGATCTTCTCATTTGCTAGCTCTTTTTGAAGCATTTCAGGTGCGGACTCGACTCAAAATGCTGCTGGTTTTGTTTCCTTGTCGCATGGTTCCATTTGCGCAATCCTTTTCAGATGTTGCCTGCACAACAAATGTTGTGAAGCGACTGATTTGACCACTGCAAAGCGGATAAAGGTTGCTGGAGGCTGTGGAAAGTTGAGTCGAAGTCAAGCCAGAGCTGAGGTGAGGTGGAACAGATGGAACTCATTCCTTTGGCGCGTTGTGTCCTTCAAAATTTGGTGCATATTGCATACATTGTATTGCATTCTCCCTAGTGCAGATGTGAAGCTATAGACTTTTCAGTATCACAAGATGACAAGCGCAGCGGCATCAGGTGCAGAGTCCAATCTGAATCTATGGCATGTCATATTGGCATTGTTACATGTTTAATTTCTGTTAATTAAAGTTTGTCCTGATCAGTTTGCCCAGGACTTTTGCCAACCAATTGGACAGACACTTTTTATGGCTGTGCCGGCTCTGAGAAACCACAGAAAGGAAGAGTGTAACAAGCATTAAACCTCGCAAGCAATGTGGAAAAAAGAAAAAAACACACCTTTTAGGTCGAAAACACGTCTCCTTTTGGCAACACATTGGCAACACCACGTAGCAAAATTGGAAGGCTCAGAAAGCTCAGCAGAGATTCAACTCCAAGTAACGGGACCGACCCTTTTCGACCCTTTTGAGGAATCGCCAGGGGTCGAAGGTGAGGAGGTGGTGGAAGCCCTGAAAAAGGGAGGTATTTTTTCAAAATGATAGGCTGGCATGGGCGTTTGTAATGTGTCATGTACCATATGAAGTATATGAAGTGTGCTGGATTTTCATCCAGTTGTTGACTGAGGAATTTGACTCCTCTCACCCTTCTGGAGGTGTTAGAAGCACATTTTAGGAGCAAAACACTCAAGTTCGTCTTGGGTGTTTCCAAAAATGATGCCCCAATGGATCCAATTCTTCTCACCTCAAAATCTTGCTTAAACGAACATGCTTTCTATTTTGAAGTGCATAGTCTGCATAGTGTTGTGTCGCTTCATCCTTGGCTCCTTGGGCAGGTCGCTTGTCATGTCCCGCATGATCCAGGCACAGCTCTTTGGAGCTTCAGTAGAGTTTGCAGATGATCTACAGACATAAACTGTACAAACCATACATCCTGCACACCAAAATATGGGCTTAGATTCCTGTAACGGCTACGGTAACCTACGGCTACTACGTCCAGCCTGCGTTATGTTTCCACCATCCCCTGAGGTCACACACCTGAATCGACAGCGAGGGTGGGGTGATTTTTTTTTTGGGGGTTCTCTGATGGGAGCCAGTTTCTTTTACTGGATGGGTGAGGAAAACCCTTCCGAGTCACAAAGATATCAGGGAAATTCAGTGATGTTTTGATTTTGAGCATTAATTTTCGGAAGATTGTCGCAACCAATATGAATTGATATGAATTGGTAAAGTAGCCAAAAAATGATCTCATGATTTTCATGAGGGATTGCGTATTTTTAGATCTGGAATCAGCCATTGATAACTTGACCAACCAACTTTGCAGGAGTGTTTCGCGCGGATCCTCACCTATCTCGCCAGGGATCACAGAGATGCGATCCGGGATCACCTTTTGTGACACGGAGGGCTGTTGAAGGGAATGCTCGAGAGTAGTTCTGAATCTATGATGACTCTTGTTTCTCATTGTTTCTCTATTATCAATCTGCGAAATCACGTACGTGTTATTGCATGAACGTAGATGTTCGTTAAAATTGCATCCTTGTACAGACTCTTTGTGCCCTTGTGCATCGGTTACAAATGATTGCATAGCATGCAAAACATAGTTCCAGAGGTCATACCCCTCGTCTTGCAAACGCCTGTGTTTCTTGGACAGGGAAGCTAATACAGATTTGCATATCGTTATATCCGGATCCGTTTCTTCCAATATCATCTTTGATGAATCGGGCGTCCTTTTTTTGGTGTATTGACGTATTATATGTAGATATATATATATATATATCGTATATATTTATATATATATATTTTGCATGACCACACAAGACTGTAACAATAACGGATCGATTTTTTTCATTGGCACAAATTTCCTGAGGTCCCAAACATCTACTCCAACAGCTCAGGCGTGGAACATCTTGTCAGATGGATGCAAAATCACCAAGATGACTGAAGAATTTTATTGAAAAGCCAGGCAAAATATATGGGTGTTTCCAAAAATAGGGATACCCCAAAATGGATGGTTTATAATGGAAAACCCTATTACAATGGATGATTTGGGGGGTACCCCTATTTTTGGAAACACCCATACACTACCTGATACGAAGAAGGGAAACACACTTGGAATGATTGTCTAAAAGATAAGTGAGAACTTGGATAACGGACTAGGTGTAGCTAGCCGACTAAAAGGCAACTAAATAGATAGCTAATGGCACGCTAAGTATCCAATCTAACAACACTAAGTAGCTCACCTATCCACCCACGCAGACAAGCACTCACCCACTACTGCCAGTGCTGGTGCCAGTGCTACTAGTGCTATTACTACTCACATCAAATAACATATCGCGTCTAACATCACACAGTAGACCCATATAGCACCTCTGGTAGGATTGCTTCTTTTTTGGGCTGTTGAACGGTCCTTTTTGTACCGCCATGTTCTGCAGAATTTGGGCAACTGCTACTTTCTTACTGCTGTTTTTTTTTGGCCGTTCTTTTTTCACACATTCCGGGTTTCCTTGTCTCGCCCATTCTGACGCCGGAAGGCGAAAGTGCAGCTGAGTGGTGTGTTCCCTCAGCCGGAAACATCCAAAGGTATGCTGGTACACTCTTTGCTTGCAAGAAACAAAGAAGTTTTTACACAGCATGATTTGACTACATGATACTTAGTAAATGTTCAAATACATGCCAGGTTTTTTGTAAACTGTCAATTGGAAACCATGCTGGCATAGGACTTCACACGACAGGATTGGAGTGACTATGATTTCTGCAGCGAAAGAGTTCATGTATTGCTTGCCTCAGTTTTTCCCAGCATGATGGGCTTTTCCGCTCGAGTCGTGTGGCATTTGGTTCCCAGGCAATTTCATTGGGCAGCCAGCCTACAGCAGCAAGCCCAAGTTGGCTTGGCGTTGGCCAGTGGGTCACCAGGGATTTCTGTAGGGGTACCACTTGCGAATCGCGGTTGTCTGGTCAAGGCACTTCTGAAGCTGTGGTGACACAGATTCAAACCCAGAGGTGACGGTGAGGGGGTTTGGGTTCGGCAAAAGTTGAAGGTAAAAACTGATATTTTCACAACCTTTTCCACAACGTTTATGACTTTCCAGAGAACTTGTTGTAGATGTGACACTGCAAACTCCACTGATGGCCCATGACAACACTGGCTGTAAAATGCCACCACAAGGCGAGTGCCTCATGAAGTGATCCGTGCATGGCCTGTGTTCGGGTAGCCCATTGGAGGATGATAGGGGTTTTAGCAATGGAGCCATTGGTTTTGAGGTGTGTTGGTAGTGGGTTGAGACTCCCACGTTGTGATAGCAGCCAGCAGCAGATCCCTTGGGAATTTTTGTGCTAAGTCATACCAAGGCTTGCCACGAAGTCAAGATGATGAATCGCTCATTGAAATGTATTGATGACACCTACAAAGGGGGGGTCTGCAAATGTTCTGGAACACACTTTGATACCGATATGGGACTCCAAACTCAATCATAGTAAGGGACCATCGCAACTAATTAGCCAATCCTTTGGGTTTCATGCCGGACACACTATCAATTAGGACTCCCACAAAATTGCCTCCTGGGTGGATCCGGGTGCACCCGGACCATCAAAGGCCTTCTACTGCACGTCTCACACCCACAACAGCGCCAGCATCTGCCAAGACGCCCCCTTGCACGCGAAGGTGGAGATGGGGGATGGTTGGAGGAGCAGCAACATTGGTAACTCTTGTGATCAATTCTTCTTCTCTTTTCCTCAGCTCGGCTTTATGTAATTTCTTCTTGATCTTCTTTCTGCAATTGATATTACTGCCAGTCTTCCATCCCCAAAGTTTGGCATCTCAACATTTTATGGATTCAGCTCTCGCCATGCAGCTGGTTCATGAGCATGACTAGTCATGCCCCTGGAGGCATGTGAGCACCATTGGGCTTTGGCCGGCATGTCTTGTGCTTGCCGCAATTGGAGAATCAAGATCTAGTCACCATCACCTGACTGACAAGTGTTTGGACAGTAAAGGACAAAAGGACAACACATTTTTTGCAATCTTGGTGACGGGCAATAGTTAAACAGGAACAAAGAACTCAACCCCTCTTTTCTTGGCAGACGTTCAGGGCACCAAGAGGAGTCCAGCATCCAGAAAATTGAATCCTATGCTGTTTGCCGTTTGTAATAGCTCAAAGATAGCTCAGATGAAGACCCAATCGTCTCACAGCTTCCGAGTCACCCGCCCAGAACAAGACAAAATGGCAAAATTTTCTCCACTGCTTTGGACCCACCTCCAGCTCAAAGAGGAATCATGTGGTCCACACCGATTGTAACTACAAATTTCCGCTCCTGCAAAGTCTTGCAGTTTCTCATCCAAAGGGGTAGAATCAAAACATCGCAAAGTCCATTTGTCCATGATTTGACTTTCACATACTTTGGTTTCGGTGTCATGATTGCCGCTACAGCCTTTGCCCCATGGATGCTGGAAGAGCACTTCGTGCTCTCGTAGGTGCCAACACTGCAACCTTTACCTTGAAAGTGTGCTTTTGGGGAAACGGACTCCTTCCTCTGATTTCTTGCCTGAAAATTAATATATAGTTCTTCGAATGAGTCATGTCTGCAAGTCAAAAGCTGCAGGCACCAAAATTTCGGAGGTGCTCAAGGGACCTTGCAGTCAGTTTGGTAGGGACGGAGGTAAGGGTAGTCACAGGAGTACACAACAAGCACACTCACACCCAGTCTTACATGAATATGTCACATTGCAGCACAGGGCCTACGAGCCAAGATGAACCTCAGAAATCACCGCCATGACGATGATGATGATGATGATGATGATGAGGAGGAGGAGGAGGAGGAGGAGGAGGAGGAGGATGAGGAGGATGAGGATGAGGCGGAGAAGAAGGAGGTGATATAGTATTTCAATGCCGATGGTATTGCCGTAGATTTAGTAGTAGTTGTAGCAGTCGTAGTAGTTGTCGTCCCGAAAAATGCGCAGGTAGACAATGCCGAAAGAAGCGCGGAAGCGGCCTACGTGGAGGCTGTGGAAACCAAGAGGGTGCTGGGAATCTGTGACTTTTGAGAGGAGATGAGGTGGGACGATCTAGATCCCGATCTCACTCATTTTCAACATCTACAATCTTCATGAAATCTAAGAAAGAAATGGATGAGATGGCCTCCGTTATGCCCCCTAAGTGGCCTGAACGTTGTTTTCTACCTGAAATCATCAAGAGAAGACACATCCATACTCCTTGAAGTTTTGCACGAGTTTCTTGAACAAACATGTGCTGTGAACATCAAGCGCAGAACCCCGCAGAATAAAGCCTTCAGGAAGTTGGCGTTGCTTAGTGTTGCTTCTGGAATCAGCCTCTGTCTTTTTTTTTTCAGGAACCGTCCCTGGACCTCTCTCTTTCGGAGTCCAGCGGTTCTCGGACCAATGAGGCAGCTGGTGGTTTTAGGGCTGTGTGGAAGCAGGGTCTGGGACAGGTGGGTTTGGGAACCAAGGTATGAACTCGCTGTTGCGAGACTGGTCACATAGTCAAAGAAGTTTCTTTTATACTAATGTATTACAGAATGAGGTTGATGTAGGCCAGGTACCATTTTGGAAGGTTCAGATACTTCCAAAGAAGAGCAGTCTGCTCTGCTCATTATCAGGGCCAGACTGTTCCAATTCAATTTTCGCCAGATAGTTGTAAAGGCCTAGCTGAAAACATGGAAGATCTCGGTCTGTTTCTTTTCGTTATTGTGACTTGGCAGGAACCCACAGAAGCCCTCGACAGGCGTGCAATTGTGATCATGACGTGAAAATGATGACGATGAAAATGATGATGCTGATCCTCAAGATGCTGTAAATGCTGTAGATGTATATATTATATATAGTCCTATGGGTAATTTCACTTTGTAGCTTCAATCATCTCATTCAACACAAAAACTACCTTGCCTGTGAAAAAAAAAGGGGGGCACTGAATTGGGCCAGTGGGTTCTGGTGAAGTACAGAAGAGTGTGTGTGTACAACTTTGCACTTATATAGAGATTCTTCTCACTATCTTGCAAACCTGCAAGGCCATTATGTGTGTTCTGCCTAGAGATTGGTTTTCAACTGGTCGCTGCACTGCATTTCTGCAGAGGCCTCCGAGCCTGCTCTCCTCTGTTGCCGCCGTTCCTGCTGATGTGGATGTTCCAAGAGGGCGAGAAGAGGCAAGTGGCGGACTGGGAGCAAAACATCATGGGCCAACAGAAAGACTTGAGTTGTGTCACAGACCCTGATTGCTTGACTGTTTATGGGAGCTTGGCCCACTTGAGATCAAGGAGGGCGTTTTTGAGGGCGTTTTTTGTAGCCCTATTCCCACATGGCAAAGTCTTAACATTTGTGCTTGCAATTGCCGTCACCATACCTGCAATTCACTGTCAGTGGCACTGCCAGGCCGATTTGAAGTTTTTGGAGCAAAAGAAGTTGCAATGTCAACTGGAATTGGAGAACCCTAGCAGCATTAAGTACCGAACCTGGTGCCATTTTGAGGGGACGTAAGTGGCAGACCGGTACCACATGTCCAGGACGATGAGAAGATTTGCGAATCAAAGAATGGACTAATGAGACCGTGCACTCTCTTCATTTTTGCATCCCAAATGGGCAGGAGTCCACATCTCTCAACACATCTCCCTTCCGGTACGTGGGGCAACAGGAAAGAACTGCTCCGGAAGCGAGAACATGAACTTCGGGAAATGGAGATGCATATTGGCTATGAAGAGAGGGACACGGCATTGCCTTGGACATGGACCAGATGACTGGATTGGACTTGTAATGCTGGTTTTAAAGTTTTGGCTAAGCACCTGCAGCATGTGGAACAATGTGTGACTTCACAACAAAAGGATTGATGATTGGAGTTGCAATATTGACAAATTGACATGACTTTTCATAAGGACAGTTCTGGGAACAGAATCCTCCATGGCATTTCTAAGGCGGGTTGCCAACCGTTCGGAACCCACTTGCCTGGAGCCTTCCACAAGGCCAAGCTCAGAAATGGATAGAAATGATGAAGAGCAGGGAATCCTTACTAGATCTTACTAGATTTGAGGGCTTGATTTAGAAACCATCATTTTTAGTCACAGAACTTGGGTGATGGTTTTCGAGCACAGGGCGTATGGACAAACTTTTTTGGACCCTGAGTTTTGCTCCGCACATTTGGGATCTTCAATGGGATGCTTACAGTATTCGGTTCGAATTTCACAGCTGGCACGTGATCACCACATCATCAATTCACTTAGCGCAGCAAATACACAATTTGAAGTTGAAGGTCCAAACCACGAGTTGCTCTTTCAGTCAAAAACCATGGTTTTTGTTGAAGCTCCCTAGACTCAACCTTGTTACAGGAATTTTGGTTTTCCACCTTTTCCAAATTTTCATGGCTTCTTGTTTTTCGGCCGGCCAGGGCACCCGAGGCAGAGCTCAAGGTGATTTAGTTGTGTGAGTTTAGTCAGTTTAGTATGTGAATCATGTAACAATCCGCTAATACCCTCTATATAATTTAATCATGCCCTCAGTTCATCTCATTTCTACTTTACTTTTTATTTGGGGAGATTTTGGTTCCAGAATCATTTTGTACTTGATATTCCTGAGACAATTCGTGGAGGCACCTATGGACGCCCAAGCTTTCCAATGGTTGCAAAGCCTTCCACGAGAGACGCTCAGCAGAAATGGGACACGTGGAGATGAAGTTTGGTCCCAATTTGTTTGGAAGATGACATGCTTTTGTTTGATTCCGGATTTCAAGGGTCTAGAATCTTAGAAAAGTTGCGTTGGACAGGCGTGAGAGGATTCAAGTCATTGCAAATCCCGGTATCAATGCAGTAAAAAAAAGGTCCGACATCAGATGGAAAGCTTGGAAAAAGCTGAATTCATTATGCGGGCCCTGTTTGAGGCAGCGGTGCTTGCTAGCTCGTCTGGAACCTAGAATCGCAGATTATATACTTGGGTTTTGATATGAAATCTGAAATTGAATCGTACAAATCTGACGTCAAGTGGCCTTAATCTGACAGAAAATAGACATGAAGACATGAAGCTGACAAGAGATCTCACATACAAGTGGTGCACAGTAAATAAAACTGGTATCAACATTATAGCAAATTGACCATCTGGCATTACTTGGAAGCAAAATTGACATAGATCAGACATACAATTCACATTGAATCAATCGGCAAAGATGTAATATAAGAATCACTCATCTGACATAAAAGATGATATCAAAATTTGGTATCAATCTAGAATTTAGAATTCCCTGTATTCTGTTGGAGATCTTACTCGTTTCTGTACGTTAAAGCAGCCCTATCACCCAGGCTGTTCTTCACCCAGGGCAGCCCTTAGAGCTTTGAGTCGGAAAGAGGCACCTGTGGGCGTACTGCAGGACCCGGGACCCGAGACCCGTCGTTTTCGGATCCTCCAAGTGAAACGTTTCCTGGAAAAATGTCAACAAAGGTTTCGGGCAATGATGATTTCACTGCTGTGTTTTTTTTCCTTTTCTCTATGAATTTGGCTTGCCATGTCTTTGTTGGTTTTTAGTCGAATCTCATGTGCAGTAGATCAACTGAAGCATTTGCGCAGATCGAATCAGTGGTAGATCAACAAACTTTCTTGAGCCATGGGAAACACTTGCAATGGTGCTGGCGACCGTCAGGTGGGTGTTGTTTTACCAACAATTTCTCCCAAGGATTCAATATATATGACTTGTGAGCACAAAAAGTGACTCAAACTCCAGAAGTCCACATTTCCAGTGTGATTTGTGTGATCTCCAGCCTGGAATTTTGTTTTCATCTGCCATGTCAGGGTCAGGGTGAGGCGATGCGAGTACTGGCCAGTAGCGCCAGGGTCATGGGAACCAAGACGCTTATCCTTGCAAGAGTTCGTAGCAAAACTTTGGACATTTTCATAGTGTCACCATGTTTTTTTTTCAAAGATTGGGAGATTGGGCTCCTTTCAAAAGTCTCTCTTCATCTCCACTGGCAGTTATGAAAGTTGCTTCAATCTTAGGAAGGCCTGCTTGGTTGGCATCAACTACAGGTGGGCGAAACAACTGACGGTCGCAGATTTAGACCATTTGAATGCATTTTAGAAGTATACAAATATGATACTGTATGGATATATGTTTATACATATCATAGGTTGCCGGTCCAAAATTTTTAGAAAATCGAAAAGGTCACCGGAATGTTAGGGTTTGATTTTGCTTCCTGTCAGCGACAGGGGCACCAGATCCGAGCTGCGCGGATGCATCAATGATGTCAACAACATGCAGAAGGTGTCTCGGTTCTGTTTTTTTTGGGCATGGACAAATTCTGGCAAAATGGTACAGTCACGATTTCATCTGGGCTGTAGTTTGTGGAATGATTTTTGATGTCCCCCCAAAAAAGTTCCAAGTTCCTGGTGAAAGGCCTAGTCAGCTAGTCTTCTCAGGAGCAATAGCAGGACATGACCTGAAACGTTTTCCCTTGCTTTCCTCATGTAACAGTCACCCCCTCATGGCATGGTCTGGCATCTATGACAGTCTGGAGGTGCTGGTTGACCAGTATGGCTTCAATGTCGATGACATCCTGACGCTTTGAAAAAAAAGCCACAGATTTCCATTTCTTTTGTGTGATAGGATGGGTTAGTTTGAAGATTTTGAGTTTTGGATTTCTAAAGTTCTTGTTTTTTAATGAAAGTTTTAAGCTCTCAAGTCCTCACTGGTTAACAGCCTGCGATGGCCTTGATAGCCACAGTAAAGTCTGTTGGTCGCAACTGTTTATTGTTTGGAGAACCAAGGATGATCAATGAGGACCAGGACAAGAGCAATTGGCCAACCAAGCAGTCACCCGGCCTTGACTTGAGATCAGTTTTTAAAGATGTCTAGGATTCAAATGGATTAAACCTAGCACATCTCATGAATACGTGTCTAGATTACATGTAAGTGAAACGATTGTACAGGGATGTAGCACTGACATGTGTCGATCATGCCACAAGTTGGCACTGCTTCCCAAGTGTTAGTTATTTGCTTCAGCTCCATGATTTCAAGAGAAACTCATAAATGCGAGTTTAGCTTCTAGCTCTGAATCAGCTGATGCCTCAGCACTCTGTGTGATTCGTGATTTGGCTATGAGTAGGAGATGCAGTTTTCTGGTGTGCAATCTTCAAACCTGCATTTTTTAGGGTTGATGATTGCTCTGGAGTCTCATCCTGGTTGCATCATTTGAAGATCTTGAAACCGAAAGCGTGGAAATCAACATCCACTCTTGGCTGCAAGGCGAATCTTGGAGGGTATGGATTGGTTGTATCAGGGTGCCAAGCCAGGAGATCTTTTGGTGTTCCACTACAGTGGTTACTTGACCGAAAGAGTTGATTGGTCAGATGGAAACAGGAGGATGATTGGAAGGTGTTGGGAACTGTGGCGGAAAACTTGAGTATAGTCTAAATAGTTACAGGCTCAATGTGCCGCAGCTAAGGACATGGTTCGCAATACCAGGGAGACAAGAAGACCATGTGCCTTGACATTTGAAAGTCAACCAAATGGTATTGACGTGGGACAGGGTTGATTGAACCACAGCACAATTCATTTTGAAGGCATGTTGCGAAAAGGAACAAGTTGGTGGAACCCCATCATTTGGTGTTTCTTCCTATGCTTGACATGTTGACATATCATAAAACAGCGAGATGACATTTACATACATCTGCCATCAAACCTCCAGAAAATAAACAAATCACTCATCCCTGCAGCTGGCCAAACCCCACGGAAGTTAAAGGCCCGCGGATGTGATTTGCCCCTTGGACTGCATCAATGGTCCATGGCCTTCAACGGTGATTCTTGACACAGAGATTCACGAGAAGCTCTATGCCCCTTTGCCGACCCATGGCAGCATTTCGGTCCATTGAAATCTGCACGTGAAAGTGAAATTTGAGAGGTGTTTTTTTTGGGGGTTGCCTCAGATGTCATTTGGGGTTGCAGGCAAAAAAGGTGAACACAAAATGACTCACAAAGTTGGAGGATTTCACTGGTATATTTGAAGGACTGGTTGATGGGAATTTCAAAAGATTGCTGCCACTGACCTGGTTAAGGAAGGGTTGCAAGGCGGTGTGCCTCTTCGATTGCTGCCACAGCGCTACCGTTGCAAATCTTACTGAAACTATGGTGGTGCCCTGGCAACAGAGGAGCTACATGGAAATTTGTTGAACCACTTCGTGAGTCAATTTCAATGTTTGAGGAATGTTCGAGATTCAATGTGTTGTGGGCTTTGGTTAGGGTGAAGGTTTAAGGGTTTAGCTCAAAAGCTAAGTTGCTATGTTTAGGCCATCGATGTCTGCTGGGCTAAATGGTTGAGGTGAAGGAGGGACCTTTGACTGCCAAGAAGAAGGAGTTGATGGTCAAGCGCCTGCAGGACCAGCATGTCACGGAATGGCGACGTGGATCAAATGTTGGCGTATGAGCTGAACACCCTTCTCTTGTGGTGGTAGGAAGTATGAACTTGAGACACCATGGCTTTGATATTTCAGAGCTAAACTTGTTTCACCTTACTTTGATTTTTCATCATGAAGGGGCAGCCATTGATGTTGAAATGTATTTGTTAAGATCCATTCTGATCCATTTGGCCCACAACACATCAATTGTTTGAGATGTTTGGCACCCTCATGGCGCATTTCCGCTGTGGCACCGGCAGGTTCAGAAGGATGCTGTCCAGTCCCAGGTGCGCTTCTACACCGAGGTGCTCTTGACTTTTTTCCGTTTCGGGTGACCGCATCTAGCTGCAATGGCGGTTGAAGTGAACGATTCCGATGTCTTTGGTCTGCTAGGATTACATTTGGGATATCATTTTATTTCCTTCCATTCGTTTCTGCGCAGGTTAATTCTGGAAAGATGGACATCAAGAAGAAGAGCCAGGTGACCGTTTTTTCTTTTGTTCCGTCGATTCCTGCGTCTCAGGGTTGATATCATCTGATGTCTAGGAAGAGCTTTGCAAGCTCTTCGAGAAGCACAGCTTCCCCAAGAAGACAGGTCAAATTACCCACGGTGGGCCGGGCAGGGAAGGTTTGTCGTAAAGTCTTCTCTGGAATTGATTGATGCCTCAACACTGAACACCTCAATTTTTTTTGGGTGACGGAAGTATGACCTGCTAAGGTGGGTTCATAGATTTTCAAACCTCAGGTTGAACCCCGGAACAGGTGGACCGAAGCACTTTTCAAGTTGCTTACTCGTACTTTTTAGGCCTTACTTTGATCGGTGATTCAGCCTGTATCCTTTATCTTTTGTCTCACTTGAAATCATGACAGCATTATGTTTGTCCTGCCAAAAAGTCAGCCAAGGCGGCTCATTTTTGCAAGCCTAAAGATGCTTCAACAAGATACTGCCTTGCAAGTAAGACCTATATCACGTATATCAGAAGTATAGACCAGAAGCGGGAAGCTATCTCTTCCAGTTTTATGCCCGGCACTGGAGGTGGTGTTGATGATGGTTCGGGTTACAGCTACCTGTTGAACACCAAGATTGCCGCTTTCTGCAACCTGTCTGCGGTATTGAGATGTTTGGGCACCTGTCAACTTACTTTGGCATGCTGGCGTCAGAATTTGCGGGCTTTCTTGAGATGGTCAATGGGCAGCTCCCTTTCTAGATTCCAGTGAAACTGAGGCACCGAATCGGTGTCCAAGATGGAGGCTGTTTTGGCTGAGAAGGAGAAGGTGACCTGACAAGAGCTTGCAATCTTTGAGATGCTGTTGATTACCTCTGTTGATGGCAGAATTCCAGAATTCCTGCACCATTTCAATAGGTTTCATCTGGTTTCATATGGTTTCAAGCAGTGGATTTCCACATCTAGGCCTTGAAGCAAGTGCAGAGCATGAAGGTGGGCGATGGTGCCAAGCTCCTTGTCTTTTCATAGCACCTCATGGCTTGGTAAAAAAAAGATACATGGTACATTTGAAGAGAGGATGATTTCTAGAGTTTAGAGATTGATCCTGTGAAACTTGGTAGATTGAAGGTGCTAAATGTGGATTGTTCTGGTGAACCTGTTTATAAATGGGCATGTTTTGCTTGCACGGCGAACAACGTATCAGTCCAGTCTTTGGGGCTTTTGAAAGTTGTGTGGAAGGCGAATACAAAAGGGCCGTACTCCACTCCAAGATGTGCTACTGTAAATGGGACTTATTTCAGTCCTCACATTCGAGCTCTCAGGATTTACATCGGCAATTTGGAAGAAGACTTGGAGAAGGCCTATGAAACTCGGCATACCTTTTCACAGAATCTATGGAGATCAGGTGGGTTTGGGGTGATTAGGTGATTAGTCAAGGACAGTGGCTTACTTCATGAGTGTAAGTGACCTTTGTGCTACCCTTTGATCTTTCATGTGCTTCAATATTCATAAAACCATTCTCATACTTTTTGATCTTGATCAATCCGCGCGCTTAGCGCCAAGGAGAAGAGCCATGCTTCCCCTGAGAGAAACCTTGAGATCAGGATCCGATATATGCCTCAACCAGAAATGGACATTGAAGATGATGAGAGGTCAGTGAAGCCTCTTGTTTTATTTGGTCACCACATGGTAACCGATGGTACCAACCCCCCCCAAAAGATACGAAGACGCTCAGTTTTCTCGAGCCGAGGCCTGCTGGCACTGGACTCCTGGGAGCACTGAAGACTGAGAAGTTTAAGGATCATCAGTTGTGGGTCTTCTCAGGCGAAACTCGGGTTGCTACCTTTCGATGTCACCCCGGAGGTGGTGTACAGATGTTACATGGATCACAAAGGTGGCTTCAGAATTGGGGAAGGATCTCATTTGCCTTAGGTGATTATTATCCAAGTTGATGAAATTGTAGATTGCACATCACCAAGCGATTTTAATTTTCAACTTTCAACTGACAGTCTGGCCAGCTGTTTTACCACATGTCAGGTTGCCAAGATGACCAAACTAGTGCAGATGCTCATGTTGAAGGTGCCCAAGTTGGTGGGGTTGGGGTGTCCATAGCCTCCTAACCTACTCCGTACCTGTGATTTCGGCCCCTAGAGTCCTAGAGGAATCATGCTTCACAATGAAGAACAGATGCCTCCTCCCTAACTTCAAAAGATCCAAGTTGATTCTTTTGATGGATAAGAGTGACAAAGCACTCTCAAAAGCATCCTATGGAAAGTCCTCAATCTACAACTTGTGAATCTCAATATCAACTGATTTTGTTTCTCTCTCATTCCTAGCCCCCCAATCTCAAATTTGATCCTCTGGTGGTAAGGACTTCACTGGACCCACAGCCTTTCCCCACACGAGGCATTTACCAGGGTGCCTTCACTTGGGCATTGTTGAAGGCCTTGAAGGCAGATAGCTTTACAGCAGATTATCGAACCTTGATGATCCAGCTCAAAGGCAATTTGGAAGAAGGACGCTACAGGCAGGGTCCCGATCCATTCGAACTGCCCATTGTTTTTTTTTAAATGATTCTATTGATACTGGGTTCATGTGCACCATCCATGCAAGATCTGAGGTCTCATGGTAAGGGTGCATAGGTTTGGGAAAGGTCGTTAGTTTACTTTTGATTGTTGAAATGCTTTTGATCCGCGTGTTTTTGGGAGGCAGGTTCCAGCACTCTCTACCACCCATGAGCTCTACTTGGATTTCTGCTTTTGCGGCAAGCTCAAGGATTCTGGCTTTGTCATCGAGGGGTGAAAATAACAATCTCTCAGGCGGGAAAACCCCGCCTTTTGTCGCCACTTTTGGCGTTTTGGTGTTACTTGGTACCCTGGTACCTTCATGTACCCTTCCCCCCCGCAATGTAGTGACCGAGTTTTTTTGCACAACGCAGAAAGACGGGAGGACAGCAGATTCGTCCTGAAATGGTGACTGCTGGAAGCTCCTGAAAGCTTGGTTTCTGCATACCTTTTTTTGGTGTGGTGTAAATCACCATCTCGACCTGTTGAAATCATCTGAAAGTACTGCAAAACTGCAAAAAAGAAGGAGCAGCTGCAAGGTGCAAGGGGGAAAGAGCCAGAGGGATGTGAATGCAACTTGACGTAACGCGTGACTCAAGCGCGTTTTTTTTGTTAATGATATATATATATATATATATGCTAGGATCTATTATTAGGATGCCTGCAGAATCAAGTACAAATGAGAAGACGAATGCCATAGTGTTCTATCAAAGATAAATCAACCGCGCAGGGTTTCTTCTAACGGGGGCAGCTTGTATAGTCCTTAGACTGCAATCATAATCGGCGGATAGGCTAATAGGTTGTGCAGCGGAGCACCCATGAGATACAGTATGTCCCCTTGTTTGGATGTGTGTATGAATCATACAAGCACCGAAAATGGTATTTGGCAAAGGGTATTCATCAGATGTTTCATCCACAGAAATCTCATCCTGATCAGCGTTCGAAGCTCTCCCTGAGCTTCGTTGCGTTTTGGGTTGCAAGTCAGGAGTTGCAGCGACAGACCCAGATCTTGATGAGAAGGTCAATGGAATTGGAAGAAGAGTTGGAAGAGGAGGAGCTGAAACATGAGGTGTGGAGGAAATAAATGGGACATTTTTCGGTATCCTGGCTGCGCGCCTGTTGGATGTTAGAAAGGCCCACCTTTCTGCTATTCAAGAAGAGCATCGGGTGCAAAAAAAACGTGGAAAGTGGGAGACCCTGGCTTGTTGGATCCTGCTCTTCACAGAAACCAAGAAACAACAGATTTGCATTTTTTGGCATTCGTGTGATTTTGAACCTGTATACTGGTGCTACAGGGCTTCCATATCCTAATCTACAATCCTGACAGTGAAGCAAAACCCTCCCTTGGCCCAAAAAATATTTTCGGGACTAAACTCGCAGAGGGTGAAATTAACATCCCCCAAAACCAGTCGACTTGCCAAAAAGCCCTGGGTGTTCGGGTCATGTCCAGCATCAAACTACCTGGTTGTATGAGGTTGAAAAAACAAGCCATTACTGTATATAGAAGGATCAGTATCAACCAACCAGCATCATGGGATAGGCTAGTTTTTTTTCGTGACTCAAGTGGTCTGCTAGATGAATACTTCTTGAAATGAAAAGTCTGGTATGAAGCGAACTGTGTGTGACTCTTGCAATTCAGTATGCCAATGTCACTTGCGAGCAACTGCGTCCTGTTCTGTTTTGTGAGAACATAACCCCAGTGCACCAAACTCCTCTCTATTTTCCGCGAGATGTTGTCCTCAATTAACTCGATAAGGTTGCGGCTTTTGGCCCAATGGGCGCCACAGCGCATGGCGGAGGCATGGATGCTGCATCATGTGGCTCAACAAAGCGCGCGATCACATAGTCATGCTTTATCCCGTTGGTTTTGTAACCCCCCTTGTTCTTCGTTGTTTTTTTCTATTCAAGAAACCTGACCTCCCCTCTCCGGAGAATGAAGGGATTGGATTCAAACAAGGAAGGATTGGGAATTGGGCTTTGCAATTTTCAATCATCAAGTGATTACCAGTTACCAACCATGGATAGCAGCCATGGCAGTGATTTTCTGGTCCAGGCACGTGAAGCTCGCGATGCCCGGGCGAGAGAGCGGCCTAGAGGTCAGGAGTTTATTTCACCAATGAGATGGTTGAGGAGTTCCTTCTGAAAATTGGAGAATCCAAGGTGAATAAACTTCATAACTTGGGAAATTTCCAGATCACTAGGAGTTGGAAGCTTTTGCAGAGATTCTCATATTCATACAACTAGAACTATGGGAGAACCTTTTTATTTCTGTGCACGCTTAGTAAGAAAGGAAGTTCATGAAGATTATCCTTTTAAAAGTTCCACTAGTCACTCACTTGTCACACATTTCTGTAGCTACCAGCCAACCGATTTTTACATCTGATCCAGGCAGTGGAAGCTCATCAGTGGGCTGAAGAAAAAGGGGGGGATTTGTGCAGATCGGGCGTTGCTCCAGTTGGAAGGGAAGATGTGGTAGGCACATAGGTTGCAAGGCTACTATATTGAAAAGAACTTTCATAGCTGTTTCCAAATATATTGCTTCAAAGTCCTTTGAACTTTCAATCACATGCTATGCTTGGCTTGTTTTGTTACGCGGGTTTTTAGTTGTTCGGCTGGTGGTCTACTGGTCTACTCTTGCACGCCAGGGCCACCCTGCCGGAGCATTGCTTTCATCGAGCCGGGGGGGCTCTGGGATGTTACTGACATGTTGTTTTACACCTTTCTGGCTTCTACAATATATGGGAAGCCTGCTTATTCAGAGTTTTCCGGGTTGGTGAATTGTGATGAATTGACTAGATCTATACAGGTAGTGCCAGGTATAGAGCCTGTGGTTGAGAATATCATTTCGAATAGTCAAGTGTTGTTCCACCAGTTTTCCATGGGTTTTCCCAGTCCTTTGGTGACTTTCCAACACTGTGGGTGTTGGGTGTATTCAGCTGCAGGGGCTTCACTGGCCAGGTGACGGACGTCCAGCTGCCTGAGGGCCTGAAGGGACCGGTGAAGGTGGTTTTTTTCTGCAGGAAAAAGCTGTTGGCTGTTATTTTTCTATTGAACTTGTAGACTTGTAGACCATTTGTCTTGTCAGCTAGTGACGCAGCGTGGTACGAATTCTGGTGGTGTAATGGGCCTAAGAGCTGTTTTTTGAGATCGACTACCT
Organism: Breviolum minutum Mf 1.05b.01; assembly: GCA_000507305.1. Taxonomy (NCBI): domain Eukaryota; class Dinophyceae; order Suessiales; family Symbiodiniaceae; genus Breviolum; species Breviolum minutum. Next base: position 98,732 of record DF240772.1, read on the forward strand.
CATTGTTTACCATCTGGAATGAGCCAGTTTACCAGACAGTGTTGTCTTTTCATATTGTTTAGTTCTTGATTTTCAATAGCACTGCTTTAGAAGAAGCTACCAGTTGCTATCATGCTGTGACATCATCACACCGAATCATACCATGTGTTTCGAATGCTTCTGGAAGTATGTCAGTGGCTAGCATCACTTGACACCACTTATATAGTAGAACCTGATGTGCCATTTTGGAGTCCCGCGTCCCAACATCGTTGCTCAGCTTTTTGGGACAGGGGAAGGAAGAAAGCAGCACTCCTTCCACCATTTGCAGAGAAGAAGAGGCTTTTGACAGCTTTCATTTGTCACTGGAGGGTGACAGACGCTGCTACAAGAGTCTTGTGATCCTCTGACATAATGCCAGCTTTGGATATCAGCTGCGAGATAGGCACATATTTGGAGTTGGTCAGGTTTAACTGTCCGAAGATTTGCGATCACTTCCGGCCTGTGATTTTTGCAAATGCCGCGAGGTGTGTTCGGTCACGACTCCGTCGAGTGTTGCAGAGCTCACTCCGTGCGCCCTGTGGGATGGGAAGAGCAGCAGTTGTGTTGGGTAGAAGTTTGTCAAGTTGACCATTTGTGCGCCTCAAACCGCTATTTGGGATGTGATGGTCCTCGATTTCTTGCTATTTCGGAAAGCTTTGTGAGAACGTCTTGTCTTTTGACAACATGGAAAGTCAAAATCAGTTTCATGTTTTCATGGTTGAAGTCAGCCTTTTTCTCGCAGGCCCGGCCTCATCACAAAGAGTTTCAGCTCACAGGTGTGGGTAAAAAAGGGTATTTTGGCATGGATGAAGGGCTACCAAAAAAAGAAACGCCTGGCATGGAAGTTCTGTAGCTCTCCTGGAGCTTTCTTCGTGCCGCCCCGTTGCCATATGATGTTCCCAACTTCTCAACTCAACCCCCGTTGCCATGGGGGGTTTTCTTCCGGCCTTCCACAGGGCCCCTTGATTTTTGCTGAGCGAGTCAAGGAGGTGCCCTCAAAGCTTTCGTGTCATTGTGTTAAACTTGATAACCAACATTAAACAACAGATGTTCATACATTTTATCACCCGGTTTTTAAAGAAACGTCTTCCGTTTTGCTAGATGTGGTTGTGCTGTTTGTCTTTTATTTTTTTCCTATCTCTCTCTCTCTCATACATTAGTGACCAATTATGCACATCTAAATTACCAGCTTGTGAGTCATGGCATTTGGCCTGTACTACATCCGACATACGTTTGTTGGTGTCCAACACTAGCTGTGGCATAGGTTAGTCCAAACATTCCAATGGGTGTCAGGGAAGCTCAGTCGTGATGTCAAAAAGTGACCGCCCCCCCCTAAAATCAACATGTCCCCTGGAAAAGGGACCATTTTAAAAGGAAAGTTCATCTTCCAACCACCCATTTTCAGGGGATATGTTAGTTTTCGGGGGAGTTCCACTATTTTCTATAAAATTTCTGCTAACAGAATCACTCTCCAGAGGTCAAGAAAAAACCCGGGGGAATCGAGGTGAGATCTGCAACGGTCAGTTTGAGGGAGGCTGGTTTGGCGGGGTTAGCCAAAGCTTAGGAAATCTTATTTGCTACTAGTTGCTGGAAGAGTCTGTTGAGAATTCAGTGACAACAATCTTTGGTAAGATCAACATCCTGGTTGTTTGACCTTTGAATTGATGTAGGTGTCACCTACATCTGTGGGGAATCTCAATCTTCTCAGAGGCAGAAGCTGGCAAGATGTCAGATTTGAAGGCCTTAGAAGTTTTGACATTGAGATTTTGATTTCACCAATGGGATCAGCATCTTCCCCTAAAAGGCTGACACCTGAGATTTTTGAGGCTTTTGCCAAAGTTGAGCACCGATCACTAGAAGGTGTTCGATCCGCAGAGGTTGGGTTTTTTTCTGGGGGCCAGAACCTGCAACCTCCCCCGCAAGCCTTGTTGGATCACTTCCCTGGAACCTTGTTGGAAACCTTCCCCCAAACCCTCGGACCAGAACTTTCCCAAAATTGCTGGAACCTGCCGGGAAAAACCGCCCTTTTCCCGCCGCTTGGACCAAGCCTTACAGTACCAACTGGGTGAGACTCTACAGCATCCTGACAGGGAAAATTCTTTTGTGGGCAAAGGAGTTTGACATACCCTGGTGCCATGCCCCTTGGTGCCATGCCTGTGAACTTGTAAGTTCGCACGGCTCGATGTGACGTTCTTCCATCGACATGTCTTACTCTTCATGCAACTTGCAAAGTCATGTGAAACCTCCAGATGTCAAACCCCTGAACTCGCGTGCTGGTGTGACTCGGTCCGCGCGAACAGCGCGTTGCCATAGCATGAAGCAGCTCTGTTAAAATGCTTGGGAGGCATCCAGACGTTTGTTCCAGTCACCACAGGCCGTGGTCAAAAGCGGCAGGGGCATGCCAGTTTGAATTCTGTTGCAAACCAAACAGGATAGCATTTTTAATTTGAATGTTGGTGAAAGAGCATTGTTGGTGGGTGACATGTCAAGAAAATGGTTTCCAATGTTTCCAAATCAAAGCGCGCCAGCCAAAACGATTTGCCATGTAAGTGTAATGTATATCTTATGTCGTTTGATAAATGCCGCCGGTTTGCAAGAAGATACAACATACTTCGAAAGTCATATATATAAGTTGATATAGAATCAGTATCTGTGCACGTGTATGTGTTCATGGTAACCCATCAGCATGCTGCATGAGGGACACATGAGTGATCGCCCCACGGCTCCTTAGCTGTTGCAGCCTGAGATCAGTCTGTAAGTGGGTTTGAGGAGTGATCCCTGAAAACTCCTCATCAATGGCTGATCCTGAAGGTGCCGTGAGGGAACTGCGAGAGAGTTATCTCTTAGCAGGGGGCACCGAGGATGGATGGGATGAGCTGGTGAGCTCACCCAAGGTGCCCAAATGGGCTACTCAGTGGATGGATGCCGGTGAGGAAGGGCATCGAGAGAAGGTTGCAGAGATTGTGAAGTCTTACCTGCAGCCGGAGATGATGGTTGAGTATGAGGCCAATTGGGATGACGGAGAAGGAGCTGGTCGAGCCCTTGTCTTGGTGACGGAGGTGTTCTGCAAGAAGAACACCTATGGCCTCTCCTGCCAACACATAGTGGCTACGGACAGTGAGTACCAGGAGTGGTCTCAAGATGAGATCAACAAGAAAGGGACCAGGAAGTTGCACTTGTGCATAAGCAAGGGGCCATGCAGAGTGGTGGCCCCCTCGACAGGTGTGCATTGGATTCACCTACGGTCGTTTAGGGTGGTTCCTTTTGCAGTGGCTTTCAACCAAGAGTACTGCCTGGAGGCTGCAGTACGTGAGTTGGGCAGGCAGGTCAACGAGAAGATCAACAAGTTCAAAGCTGACGGGATTCCTAGTGGTGTTCCTGTTCCAAAGTCAGCTGCCAAGGACAGCAAAGCCGGAGTGCACAGGTTCGCCGCCGTTGAGGGGGACCCGTTCCTTGGTTCACCGGACAGAGAAGGAGAGGAGCCAGCCTTGCCGAGCCGGAAGAAGAGAAGGCTTCCCGAGAAGGTCGTGGAGAAGCCACCCAAGATTCCACAGATGTCGAAGGAGGATGCCAGGTCCAGAGCCGCAGCTAAGGTGGAAGCAAACCGTGCAGCCTTGGCCCTTAGGACGGCCAGCCCAGTGATGGTCAGATCAGGTGCGCCCAAGGGGGCCAGGACAGGAGATGATAGAGAGAAGAAGGGTGGGGACCCACCCCGCAAGGATGGTGGAGGAGGAGGACCTCCCTGGGGATGATGGGGATGGCAGTGGNCTCCGAGGGCTTCAGAGCTTTCCGCCAAGGGGCTGGAGGCAAAGAAGCAAGCGAGCTCACCCAAGAGCCCAAGCAAGAGCAGTGTTGGGGGCACAGAGGGAGAAGAGTCGAGCCCTCGCACTACAGATCCGACTGGGAGATCGGAGGCTGGGAGCCCGAGCAGAAAAAGGTCAAGAACGCCTTTGAAGAGGAAGCCCTTTGGAAACAAGCAGAGGAAGAAGTTCGAGAAGGGCCAGTACGGAGATCAGAGAGTGAGATTTTCGAATCCTCTGGAGGTCCCTGGCGGTGGAAAAGGGGAGGCTGGTGGGCCCCCCAAAGGAAAGAAAGGAAAAGGAAAGAAAGGAAAGGCAAAAGGCAAAGGAGGAAGGAGAAGGGAAAGAAGAGCAAAGGAGGAGGCCGAGGAGAGAGGAGGAGCCGATCCCCTCAAGGGGGGACTGGCAAGAGTGGAAGATGAAGCTAAAGGGGTCTGGAGAGACCCCGGGGAGCATGCGGCTTTGGACGGTGCGGGTGGTGCGCCACTTGCTGGAGATGCCGTCCGGGATTGGGCTTTCGTGGAGAAGGCACACTCTCTCGCCATTCGGCAGTGGGGATGCACAGGATAAGCCGTTGAAAACGCTGGTGTATCCTCTTGCCTTTACCAGCCGCAGCAGAAAGTGCTCTCAAGTCCATTTTGGACGTTTCACAATGGAAGGGGCTCAAGCCCAAAGAGAAGTGGTCAAAGTGCAAGGAGGCCTGGTGGGGCCTAATTGTTTTGGGGCTGAACAGTGCCTCAGGTTTCACAACAGTGCACACCGCTGATCCGTCCGACAGCCAGAAAAAGGTGCTTGAGCTGTTGTGGGATGATGCGGTGAGTTTTGTAAATGGAGACGTAACAAAGGGAGGTAATGTAGTTAAACCCGATGCCCCGTGGGAGGGGAAGTTGGACTCCCTTTCAATTAACTACACTGGGGATGTGGTTGAAAAGGCTAACTGGTTGACGGGGGCTCAAGTTATCCCTGGTCTCCCCCCGAGGGTTTTGGGGGTTCATTGAATGCAGTCGATTTTTGCAGCCCCTGGGTGAGGAAGCATTTAGAAGACCCCTCATTGACTAGGTTGCCGGATGAAGAGGTGGCTGGTGAGCTGCCTTATGCAACTGTGCATGCAACCCATTCAGAGTGGGAGAAAATTGCAGTTCAACTAGTGCGTAGGGGTGTAGCTATTGTATTGGAAGAGGATGAGATTGAAAGGTTTCGGGGTAAACCTATATTAAATGGGGCTTTTGGGGTCAGTAAGCCTAACAAGTTTGTTGAGGTTGAGGGATCCCAGAAGCCCGTCCTAAGATTGATCATGGACTTCCGTGCAGCTAACAGTGTACACCGCATGTTGCCTGGCTCAGTGGATTCTTAGTTGGGCCTGCAAAATGGCAGGCAATAATCCTAGGGGACAAGCAGACGCTTTTGACCTCGGGTGATGACTTGGTTTCGTGCTTTTATCTTTTCAAGGTGCCACGAGTGTGGAGCAGATACTTTGCTTTTCGTAAGCAGGTGTCTAGAGCTGCACTTGGGCTGGAGGGCCCTCCTGGCAGTATGGCCTATGTGGCAAGTGCCGTTCTGCCGATGGGATGGGCAGCGGCAGTTACAATAATGCAACACATACACAGGTCAATTGCATTGCAGGAGGATGGACTTCCTGAAGAGAGAGAAGTTCATAGAGGCAGGGCGCTGCCTGAAGTCACTGCAGAGGGAGCAAGCAACTTGTGGAACCTCTACATTGATGACTTCACTACATTGGAGGTGCTTCAAGAAAGCAGCTTGGAACACGTCAGAGCTGGTGTGACCAGCCAGAACGCAATGCAGCTGGCTATGCAAGCTTTATACCGTAAGGGTAAGGTGCCTTACTCATCAGAAAAGAGCTCAAGCCGAGAGCCAATCACTGAGACCCTTGGAGCCCTGGTGGATGGCAGGAGAGGAGTGATTGGGGTATCAACCCACCGAGCTTTGGACTTGATATCCCTGGGAGTCCACCTGATGAGTTCGGAGAAGGTACCTACACGGTGGTTGCAAGTGTTTTTGGGCAAGTTTGTACATGTGCTACAGTTTCGTAGGCCGATTTTTGGGCTTATAAAGCACTTGTGGAAGCGCATACAAAGGTTTGGTACAGGGCGTGGACTCAGTCCAAAGGAAATGGATGAGGTCTGGGTGCTGGTGTGCACGCTGCCTTTATGCTATACAGATCTCAGAGCTGGCCTGTTGAAGAGGCTTACAGCCAGCGATGCCTCTGAGTGGGGAGGCGGACTTTGTGTGACCCAAGGAGTGAGCAGGTTGGGGGAGCTGCGGTCATCTCTCCCACCAAAGCTGACATACTCCCCACGTTTGGGCCCTTTCATTGCTATAGAGTGGTTTGCAGGAATTGGGGGCCTAGGTCGTGCCTTAGCCCGCTTGCACCTGGTTCCAATTCATACTGTGGTATGCGAGCAAGATCAGCACTGCCTGCACATCCTTAGGCAAGCGTGCCCAGGTGCCACGGTGTGGAAAGACATACTGAAGGTGACCAGGAAGAGTATCCGAGAAGTGCTTGATGCGCACCCCGAGGCTGAAGGGGTAATTCAAGCAGGGGGTTCTCCCTGCCAGGGCCTGTCCAAGCTAAGCAGTGGAAGACAGCACTTTGATGACCCTAGGAGTGGTCTTTTCTACGCGTTGGACCGAGTTCAGAAGGAGGTTCAAGAGGAGTGTCGTCAACGTGGACTCTGGCACCTTGGACTGGTTGAGAACGTGGTCTGCGATGAGGCTGACCAGGAGGTGTTTCGAAAGTTGACAGGGTGGCATCAATATTTGATGTGCAGCGGTACCTTATCCCATGTTCGAAGACCCCGGTTTTTCTGGGTGTCAGAGGAAATCTCCCCTGGTGGTGAAGGGATCTTGGAGGACCATGGGTTGTATCAGGAGGTAAAAGTTTTTGGGCCCAAGCAACCGCCTGATATTTGGGAGTGCCCCGGATGGACCTGGGTGTCCCGTGAGGAACCTGTTTCCCTACCTACTTTTACCAGGTCTATCCCCAGGACAAGACCTCCTGCCTCTGCGGCGGGGTTGCATCATACGCCTCAGGAAGCCAGAGAGCGATGGGTGGAGGATACTTACAGGTACCCTCCTTACACCCACAAGACAGAGTTTTGCCTTCACAATGGGGTTGAACTACGTGTGGCAGGTCCATCAGAGCGTGAAGTCTTGATGGGGTTCCTCCCTAGCCATACAGCAGCCAAGGTGGGGTCCAAGTGGGCCAACTATGATCAACGTTGTTCATCGG
>DF240773.1:7627-54110 GCA_000507305.1 Breviolum minutum Mf 1.05b.01
TGGAAACTTCCGCCCCCGGCTTGTCCGGGTACTACTGGTACTTATACATATCATCAGCGTGATCACGTTATGTTTACAGTCATTAGCAATTTTTGTTCACCTGCAATGGATGGTGATTGCCATGCTATTTGAGCCGTTTTTATCTCAGCTGGGAAAATCATGTCTACCAAGTGTTTGCTGGGGCTTAATGTTGCAATGTGAACAGCCAAACAGCCAAAAGATACCCACTGAGTCATTCACTGGGTCAACATCACAGATTTCACAAGCCTCAGTAGCCTGAGTAGTGTATGAATATATACATTTGACGATATATTATGCACAATACATTACATATTAGTACACAAATAATCACAAAAAAACAAATCCTTGTATCTACGCATCTGACCAACATCCCTCAAAGTCAAGGGAACAAGCTGAAGTTCCCATGGCCAAATCACCAACCATTTGTATGTAGGATGGATCTAAACCAAATCTAAGTTTATACATGCTAAAAACCTATATCCAAAATAGATTTCCAAAACGGGCCCCCAACCCATTTTGGAAGAGCGATCTGGGTAGATGAAACGAGCTCGTCATCTTTGGGAGACTGATGACGAAGTGGACCCTCTCTCCAAATCGTGGAGCGCCAAAGATAGCCAACACTGAAGTAGGACTGCCAGGAAGGATCCATTTTTGCGAATCACAATTCTAAGTTCCTATGCCTTCATCCAATTTTTTGTTGGAAAAAAAACAAGCTTTCAGATGCATCTATCAAGGACGGTCCAGAAAAACCAAACGTGCCCCAGTCAACCCACCGGAAACCTCAACTGGGCACGCCAAGTGCCGTGCCCCCCCTTTCGGCCTCCAAAGGTCTCTGTCCTTGTTCTGCCGAGCCCACAGAAGTACATTCTCCGTCACCTTGAGCTCTTCCTCAAGGCGGAAACCGCGAGCGGCGGTTTACATGCAAGTAATACTGAGTCACTACCATGATACTACTGTTGATGGTTCAGAAATCCCAAACAACCACCTGGTATGTATATAAAACCTTGTTTATAATGGGATATTTACCATATCAACTGGTTGTTTGGGATTTCAGCCATCAACAGTAGGACTTAGAGCAAGAAGTAATACTATACTAATTATCATTTTTGGGGAGTGACAGGACCTCATAGTAGATAGGTAATAGCACCTACCTCACATTGAATTTGGTTCCATATTGGGCTCACTGAACTACCATTTTTGGTAGTTGTGCAATGCCTGTTTTTTTTGGTCCCATAATTGTTTGCCTTCACCCTCTTGAAGTTTCAAGAGAAGGGGGAAAAAATTCCACAACACCGTGAGAACTCATTGCTTTGGAAATTTCCCCAAAGAACCGAATGACGAGCAATTCATGCAGAATGAATATTCCCAGAAATGTGAATATACATATATATATATATGCCTGGAACCCAACCGACCCATATTTTTGAAGTTCAATCCCCAAAAACAAGGCCTTTTCCAACCAAAACAAGGGTCATTTTGGGTTCCAGGTATATTTACATACATAGATATGAGATGACCTGAGTTACGAGTACGTGGGCAGGGGTTGCGACCTCAACTTGAAAAGATGTGTCAATTCTCGTTGTCTGAACATGGCAAGCTGGAAGTGGTGCTCCTGTTTCAAACAAAACTATGATTGTTAGTAGTCCCCAACTGAAAAACATATTGACATATCTATTTTTGAACAAACTTGAAGTGAAACACTTTGATGTACCCTCCTGGGAACTAACATATCCCCTTTAAGATGATTTTCCTTTTCCCCAGGTGGGATATGTTGGTTTTGTGGAGGGTACTCAATGGAGTGGTTTTTCTGCAGGACAAAAACTCTTGCCTGCACGAGATGTTCCGGTTGGATTGGAATTGCGGATGGCTTTTGGAAGTCCGAGCTCTTTGACCCCAAAACTTCACAAAAAAATGAGTTGTCCCGCACCCAACATCCACTTGTTGGAGATAAACATTTGAAACCTTGTTGGGTTTCTGCTACTATTAAGTCATATCCAAGACTCCCCAAGTAACGTGGAACAATTCAGATTGAAGAAACCGTACATTCCGGCTGGCTATGTCGGTTCACCACAGGGAACCACCGTTAAAAGAAAAAACAAAACAATGAATTCCAATCCCATAGGATCCATGTATGGTATGTTTACCTACATTTACCATTAAAAAAATGGACCATTCATGTAGCTAAATAAACCATGACCATGGATCCTATGGGAATTGACCTCCTGCAACTTCAGGCCAAGCGGCCCATCGTTTCATGTCAATGACCATGACACCTGGTGGGCATTGCTGATTCGGTTGATTTTATCTGGACGCCATATTTTCCCAACGGGGACCGAAGGGGGACATGTCAGTTTTTCCGGACTCCAACAAAAACTGGTTGGTGGTTGAACCAACCCATTAGGAAAACATTTTTCTCAAATTGGATCATTTCCCCAAGGTTCGGGGTGAACAAAAATAATTTGAAACCACCACCCAGAAAAGCTTGAGTTCCGAAATGCAAAGGCACATTTTCAACTGTTCAACGATTTGAGTGCTTGGGGCTGAGGTTGGTGTTCCTTACGATTATACCTACTGTGGATAGAAGGAAGGGCTTTTCATCCAAAGTCGTGCAAGGTTGGACATGACATTATGAACCAATCCCAGATCCAGCCGAAAGGTGCCATTTGGCTTCCCAAAGGACACAAGAAATTGGCTTCAAGTCAACAGCTGTTTCTGGTTCCCTTAATAGGTGGGATCGGTGATATGTAATCACCCAATAGGCAATATATCTAAGTGGTATATAAGTGGTATATACTGCCAATTGGGGACTTATATATCACCTACCACCTATTAAGGGAACCAGGAAACTCCATTGATCAAGTAAACCATTCATGATTCATGATGTCTATATGTCGTGACCATTCATCTTGTAACATCAAATGCACCATTATAAATTCCTAGACATGAACATATCAACATCAATGCTGTGTGTATATTTTAAAAAACCATAGGGTCCATGCATTGTATATCTACCTACCTTTACCATAAACATCGACCAAATATAGGTAATTTAATATAACATACATGGATCCTATGGGTAATACAATGTGTTACTTCTCCACCAGGCCCACCCGTTGTTCGCTTCTTGACCAAGCCCGGCCTGCATTGAAACTGGGAGCACTTGAAGGTACCCAAATCGGCATCTTCGGGCTAAAGATCTGACAAAAGCTGGTGCAATAGTGGTTCAAATGTCCAACTGGAAAAGAGATTGAGATTTGTATGTTGGAAAAACTAATGGAAACATCATTCTAAAGGTGTTTCTGAGAGTTTTGGATTATTTTGGATCATTTTGGGATATTTTTGGATCTTCGGATGATTTTTCATGATTTTGGATGTGGCAAGTGAAACTCCAAACAATCTACGCTTTTCTGCTAATTTCAATGCATAGAAAACATACTTGGTCAATTCATATTCTCCATGGTATCTTGAAAAGATGTTTCTGGGATTTCGGGGTGACCTGGAAATTTTCCCCTAATTAATCTTCCAAGGACCAGGTTCCCCAATCTTTTTGATCAGGGATCCTTTAGGGTTCCCCAGTCACTACAACAACACCCATATTTGGTCGTATCAATCAACATACTCATGCCCCAACCTGACTGATATTTTTTGGCCCTGAAACCTGTTTTTTTTAGGAATGTGTGAGGGTCGAAATAACCGTGGCCTCGATCTTCCGGGTAGGGAAAAAAAAACGGAAGCCATTTCCCTAACTCCCAAAAACCCACAAAGAAATCTCGAAGCATTGCTTGCAAATTCCGAATTCTTTCTGCAGTGTGTTTTTGGCTGAGCTCCCTCTAAGATGATATTTTTCTTCCTGGTCCTCCTAAATAACTACCTGTAAAGTGAACAACATGAACAAACCAATACACATAGTGTATGATATGTATATAAATAAACGGACACAACCATTATGCGTATATGTATACGTACACTCACAGTCATCCGTGAGCTACAGAAGAGTAGCTACCTTGAGGAAGATGAACATACACTGTAAGTGACTTTGGGTAAGAGGATTCATCAACTTCGGTCCTGTGCCATCAGTCTCTCCTTCAATGGATGGATACTGTATCATTGGTACATAGCCACCATCAAACCTGACGTCTTGAGACTCCAGGCCTTCAAGTAGAAGGAGAGTGGCAAATGTCGCCGCGGCACTGCTGACAAAACGGCCTTCGAAGAAAACACAGCTCATCGAGAGTCGTAAACATCATAGGGATTTTTTAATATATATTTCCATGATGCAATGTGATTGTTGCATATGTACGCATAGGTATATATATATATGTCTGCAAATATACAAACATATATAGACTATATATATATTGTCAAACAGGGAAGTACAAATCATTCCATGTATGAGTTGAAGCACCAACTGGCCAACTTTGTTTTTGCACTGCTCACCTCTCCATAGAATATTCACAGCTTTCCCTTTCGGCAACCGTAATTAGTATACCTGTTCAAACAACCAAGGAATCAAAACCCTTCTGGCCAGCGACAAAATAGGGGGGGAATAACTTACCAAACACAACCATCTATCATTCATCTATCCATGATGAGTGTCACCATCTTAGCGAGGAAAACCAACAATTGGCTTGCCACTTGGACTAATTGGTGGTTTCAAAACCCGTTTGAAAAATATGCTCATCAAAAATGGGTTCATCTTCCTCAATTTTCGAGGTGAAAATTCCAAGCAAATCTTGGAGTTGGAAACCACCAGCCAGTGGAGTCTTTCCCAATGTTACCTCAGGACAGGATCCCCAGATTTCCCCAAGGTCATTCACTCCACAGCCCCCCGTTCCACCTCTTTCGAGTTGGTGAAGGCCAAATCGTGAAGCTCACAAACCTCGAGGTTTAGCTGTGATCGGATCTTTTGGACCCGTGGGTTACATCTTTCTGTGGGAATGAAAATCAAACCTATTTTGTTTCTAAGATAGAATATATGTATCTATCGAAATATATATATATATGTATATATATATATAAATGTTTAATATATGTGGTGTCCTAAGTGTTCGCCAGATGTGTTTCATGGCTTTCATGTATCTTTGTCAAATTGTTTTTGCTGGATATCATTGGTAGTATTTTCAACCAGCTAAGAAACAAATATCAAAACAAAGGAGAACACAATCTCATACAATCTCTCATCTCAATATGAATAGGGAATCCCATAAAGGGCTACTACAATCCCCATTAAGGAGAGTAGTACAAGCCCCCCAAAAACTGGCAATACAGGCCAAACAACTAGAAGGACTCTTTTCGCTGCTCAAATGTCTTCAAACTTGAGGAGAACGTTGAGCAAACTTGGATATTTCCCGAAAAGCACAGGATTCAGGGCGACATCTTCCGTTCCCCGGGGTCCGGGGGACACCATACCATGGAGGGGACCAATCACAAGACGCGTCATATTGAGTGCAAAAAGCAAAAGATCTGTATATACACATAGATTCAAATACAAATATATAACACATATTTTATACACACATATTACATTTACTGTATGTATTAGAGAATATCTGTTGCAAAGGTGAAGGATTTCCGACCTTTTCCAATGATAAAACCTCTGAGATGCCAGGCATCACCCTTCACAATGACATCAGTGTCCAAGTAGATGATCCTGTGAACCGAAGAACAAGAAGGCACTAGGGCCACGGGAGCATAAATGGGTTTTTCAGCGATGTTTACATGTGATAATCATATGATATATATATATATGAAAGTGGCAATGTACATATAAATTTTAGCATTTCGAAAAAAAATCGGACGACATTACAAACAAACATTATGTGATATGTAACACCTACCATCCAGTTAGAATCCAGCATTGCGCCATGCTCACCAGGCACCAAGGGTATAACACTTCACCAAGCCATGTACCAAGCTGATACAAAGCTGACATGTATCAACGAGCACCAAGACCCTGGACAAAAAGTGTCAGCCCCCCAAAGAATTGTAATCAATTCGGATATGCTGCAAGCAAACTGTTGCAAATGATCAAATTGATCAAATTGGCAGCACAAGCATGTCTGTCGATTATATAACTCAACTGGTGTTGACTGTGACATAGTATATGGAACCTGTAACCCCCCATGTACACTTTTCAACACCGCTCAAAACTCAAAAAAATGTCACAAAAACAAAAGACCTGCATATTGCAAACTCATAACATTCACCCTTCACCACTATATACACCATTTCTAGTTGCTGGTCTTAGCCCATTTGAAAACATATTTGAAACCACCATCCAGATTTTACGAATAGTTCCAATATTCAACCCATCACTTCTTTGACGTCAAGTCATCTGAGAGACCGAGACACCTTGGTGCTTTGATCCATCGTCCCAGATAAAACCGCACAAAGTTGTGAGGCGCATTCAGATCTCCCGTCTCAGCAGCGACACAAACGCGCGGATTGAAACAATAACAGCTGTGGTACCTGATGAAAAGAGTTGCCTAAAGTGTAGAATATGTATATTATATACGTCTATTTGTATCTATATATATATATATAAATACAAATTTCAAATATATACATATCTATTTGTATGTGTATACATGTATATATATATATACATATATAGGGTAGCCCTAAGTGGCTCTGATTTCCTTTGTGCTTTGTTTTTCTGGCAACATCCAACAGGTCCAACACCGATGGATGTGGATCCCCAGGTTCAGTGCGTCCTGGAACAACAACCTTTTCTGAAACTAAAAAATGGTACCAACTTGTAGGTGCTTCTAAGTTGTATTGTAATCATCCTGGATATATCCTAGATGTTGTAACCTCCGGGTGTTCTATTTGAGTAGCAACGATTTAAAAGATGACTTTTTGGGTGAATCCCCGATCCAACAGCCCTGGACCACCGCAAAGTTAAACAGAAAAAAACCCTGAAAAATGGATTAGTTGGAAGACGATTGCCTTTCCTTTTGAGATTCGGTATATTTTCAGGTGCGAACTGTTAAACTTCCAGGCGCCAATCTCCGCCTTAAGGATACTATCAGTGCCATATGGAGTGTAAAGACAAATGGTACTCATGAAATGATCGTCCCGAATTGGCTTGAAGCATTGAAACATCTTGGAAGAACTTTCCAAGGTGATCTTTTTGGAAAATTGACCACCAAACGGCTTCAGCAAGTATCGAGGGACAAGGACGGGTGTACAGCTAACATTGTACCTACGTTATTTAGCTGGTGTTCCCGGATGGGATTCTTGGGGATTATAACCCATAAATTCCCACCATATAGGGCTTATATAGGGATTTCCCAAAAGGGGTATGTTGGTAGGGGTACATCCAACTATCCCCTGAAATTGACCAATTGATGTGACATAAGGCCATACAACACACGCCGAAAACCTTTTCCGCAGCACATCAACTGTTTGGAAGTAGTTTTCTGACAACATTTTCATAGCAGTTAAAAATGCATGCACCATTTTCAAAATGTACACAAAGATGAACATTAGAATTCAGAAATATTTGTATGTGTACGTATATTTCTATTTATTTTGGTACAAATATGCTGTTCCTCAACGAAAAGGGAGATTTAAATAGATTTAATATCATTGCTATCTGCCTTTTTGTATGCCAAAGCAAATTCTCTGTATTCATTGCTGCCCCACCTCCACCGTGATAGATGCATCCACCACCAACTCTGCAGAGAGCACCTGTGCCGATGTGCCGGACCCGGTAGCTGAGAAAAACTTCAGCAAATGAATTTTCCACCGGACAACCTGAAACAAATAGGTTCTGGTGGATGCAGGATCATGTAATTTCAGGAACCTGGGGATACTTTTTGGGATGATTTCTTGGTTCATATTCATCAATGTTTGGATATGTTTTTTGATATTTCCTTTCAATAAAAACCCACTACACCTGTAGTAGTGAGGTTCTTGTGGCTGAAGACTGGACCAGTCTTCCAACTGAGATCGACCTATGTCATTCACATCCATCCCTTCACGTGGTATGTGGCGTAGATAGAACAGGACTCAAGGTGAACTAAACCAGATGCATTCACCGTTTCTCTACCCTGGAAATCAGCAATTTGCATAGTCTCCCAATAACTAAAAAAATGTGCATGGAAATCTTGATTCCACCCCAAAATTTGGATGTTTCTTTCATGATTTCCCACATAAAGCAACCACCTTCTTCAATTGTAAATAGACAATTCTTGCCAAAACCATGTGGCCACATCTATCGCTTCACCAAAACTCCTGGGGGGTTCAACTACCGTCGTCCCTTCTTACCTCTGCTTCGCTAAAGGTGTGTACTGCCAAAGCCACACCTGGCGAACGAGGTAGATGGTGGCATAAAAAACAGAGCCAGGTCAGGACATGTGCAGCTTGGTTTTTTTTTGTTCATTTCTCTTTGCCTTCGCTGGGTTTGAATCACATTTGTTCGTTGTTTTTGTTTACATGACGTCCGGCTTTGAAAGTGTCGCAACAAATTCATGAGATCAAAAATTATAGTGCAATCATTTTGAGGGGCTTTTAAAAAGTTCAATCGTTCTTGGAGGGCTGATTTTTTGCTGGCCTTTTTGGCAAATTCTAGAGGAAAAACGGGTTCTTTACATCATGCTCATCTCCTGAGCTCCTGAAAAAAACGCTTCCAAGTGCCGAAGTGTTACCAAAGACAAGAGGGAATCTGTGTGGATGGATACAGGAATCACCACAAGGTTTACAATACACCCCGGAAAATTAACGTGGAACCCAAACATGGAGGTTTGGAAGATGATTGAACCTTTTTAATTGCATAATCTTTAGGTTCCATGTTCATTTTCCAGGGTGTAATTGGGATTCATTTCTTGGCATCCAGTGAACAGCCAGCAGAGCTGTCGATATTGTCAATTTTGTGGCAAAAGATTCATGTGGTAGATATATATATATACACTCCATAAAACTAACATTGCCTCTGAAAAAGGATGGTTTTCCAAGACGTTCGCCTTTCTTCTTGGACTTCGGTCTAGTTTCAGGGGCGAACTGGCTGTTAGCTTTAGGGAGTGTACATGAACCTCACCCCAAATCATCTATTGATTCTACCTATCCTTTCGGAGCGACGCAGCTGTTTGGGGTTTGTCTCAACGGTTGTGGAGACGACCAACTAGTGATCCCAAAATGATTTGGTTTTTTCAAACAAAAATCGAGTCAATCCTGCTGACAAGTTTACAGGAAATTTGGCGAAGTAAGATAAGTAAGAGTCTGTTGGGATCAATTTATTATCTGAATTCAAATTTTACTCTGGGGAGAAACTTTAACAAGATGGCATGCCTGGGCTGGTTGCCCAGAAAGCTGATTTTGTTGAAGACTCAGTGTCCTCTTTGCATACTATCTACACATATATACTATCTACACATATCATGTTAAAAGTCCAGTCTGCTAACCCGAGACCTGTCATCTGTATCTCTAACGCAACAAGCATGAAACTGGTTCGTGGGCGGCACACCGCTGCCCTTTCCCCCCCTTCGCACCATCTATCACGAGGTTGTTGTCACCAGTACCGTCCTGCAAAGCCGGAAGACATTGTTGATATCTCCCCAAGTCTAAAGTGGCTTCCTTTTTCACCTGCAGCTATTTCTTGTACTTTTTTGTGAAGTCTGTAATATGGTGTGGGGATGTCCCTCCTTCCAGTATGCCAGTCAGCACCAGGATTATCTTATGTTTTCGTGGAAGGGATCCCTCTAAACCTTCGTTTGCCAGTAGTACTGGGAGGGAAAATTAGCTGTTTTGCATCACAACATCTGGCTCATTGCCTCGGATTTTATAGTGTAAATCATGTAAATCCCTTGAATTACATAGTGATCATGACATGTAGGCCAACAACAGACCTATTGATTCCCATAGCATCCATGATGGATGGTATATTTCTCTACATTTACTATTAAAATCAACCAAATGTAGGTAAATATACCATACATCATGGATGGTATGGGATTGATTTCCTGATTCCTTCCTTCTAAGACATCAGTTTTCTCCCCCTTTTCCGATCCTTTTCCCTCCTTCTCCAAACGCGTCTGGAAGCTGCAACGAAGTGCCTCTGCCAAAGGCAAAGACACGGGTTGATCCCTGGGCAGGAACAAAAAAACCATTGGAAATGAGTTATACACCCTCCAAACATTGAGCCTCTCTGGCCAAATCATTATAATATTTCACCAACCTAGGGAAATCCCTGAACTAAGGGGTCCCATTTCCCTTACAATCGCCACCATTTGGGGTGAAAACTCGTGTGAGGTTGCTATAGTTTGACCAGGCATATGTCTAAATGCAATATGCCTGGAAACATCATGAAACCAATCAAAGCATGTGCCTAAACTAGAATGAAACATCATGAAACCAATTAAAGGATTTGATTGATTAGATTCTCCCAACATGTGGATGTATCTCATCTAGCAACAATAGGACACTGGGCTTTCCTTATCCTCCACCAGCAAGGCCTAGGAAGAATCGCATTCTGCAAGTTGTAATGCCATATCATTTACTACCACACATGGGCCCATGGAAGTTGGATGAATATGTTCCCAGGATTTGATTTGAGAGGGTGATTACGATTACGTCTTTTGTACGGGGCCTGAGGCTTTTATTTCACAGCTAGATAGACTAAATCTAAATCTACAGTTGGTTGTTTCTATCAAATATCAGAAAGTTGTGTTCAACACAAATTTTGTGCAAAGACGGCTTTGTTCCTGAAAGGACTCTGTCTGTCCTTTCAGTTCCGCCTGTCTGGCAACTGCTCCCGGGATACAAATCATCAAACTGGAGCTCACAATTTCCCCTCTTTTTAAACTGCGTAAACAATATATATATATATATGAAATTCAATAGAAATTGCATGCCATCTAACAGGATCCGTACTGGGAACTCCGCCCCTTTTTTGGGGATTCTTGTCACCTCCCACAATCCCGATCCGACGCCGAGGTGCTGCAAGGAGACCTTTTAACTCAATCGGCAGGACGAATACATGCACCTCAGACCCGCTGGTACCGGTGGTGGTTTCAACCCATTTGAAAAATATTAGTCAAAATGGGAATCTTCCCCAAGTAGGGGTGAACATAAAACATATTTAAAACCACCACCTAGTTGTATACGTGCTTACGAACAATATGGCTGTTTAGTTTCCTAAAACTTCTCCAATAGAAATGGAAAATTCCGGATGTCTAGCCTTGAATGCGTATCAAGAGACTATAGATTATGGATGATGTGGGCATGATAGTCTTCCCTTACAAAGTCCTAATTGTTTCATCAGCCTCTTTGTAGGGTCATGGGCGGTTTTCCCAAGCTGCATTGGTAGCTGGGGGGCAGCACCCATTGCGCGAGCAAGGCGTACAACCCACCAAAAAAGTCAAGAGCAAACAGCCCTGTAACAGACCTGTCAAAAAGATACACACAAAGAGTGCACCAAGGGCAAAACAATCAAAGGAAAAGAAACATAACCACACACAAAAATAAAAAAGACACAAAGAAACTGTAGTAATAATCCACAAATAACAAGTTGACTATGACTACAACAATACACAGGGTTTTGCTCTCCATTTAAACATATTTCCAAAAAAAACACCTCTTTTGTTGCCTAAAATGATGCCTGCTAACTGCTTGGTATCCTGGATTTAGGATCCAGTCGTTGTGGGTCAGGGTGGGCAGCCAGCAACCTGAGTTGCCGCACGCAGATGCGTTGGGCAGACTTTGTGCCTGGCCCCGAGGTTTCCTTAAATGGTGGGTGCTACCCCCATAATAACACCCCAAGTCATGATCATTTTTAGTAGGAAAACCCATGGGGTTTGTTGGGTACCACCAAATGACCTCAAAGTCAAATCTAGTTGAGCTACGAAAAAAAACCCTCCTACTTTCCATTATACTGGTTGGTTTATAGGGATCCTTGTATTGGCTTATTAAAATCCCCAAATAATTGGGTAGTATGATCCCCTATACAACCGTTCTTTTCATTGCTCAGTTGGTGGTTGAACCACCCATCTGAAACATATGCTCGTCAAAATGGGTTCATCTTCCCCAATTTTCGGGGTGAGGAATGAGGTTGCTATCAATGATACTGTTGATGGTTCGTTCGAAATCCGGGATCAACTCACCAGTTGAGGAAAAGGTAGTTGAAATCTACCATTATATACAGGGTTTGGGGATACATCCCAGGTGGTTGTTTGGGATTTCTGAACCATCAACAGTGAACAGTATCAAATCTAGTCGAAAGGCCAACGATTTATTTTGAAACGAAAGGAGGGAAAACGAATGAAGACAACCTGCCCTCCAGGAAACTATAGGAAACTAACATCCCACCCTGGGAAAAGGAAAATCATCTTCATACATGCCTTATCAGGGGGATATGTTAGTTCCCTGGAGTGTATTTCATAGTTTTTCTAGCTGAAGTTTTCGTTGGATAGGTTTCACCACCAGCAAAGCAAAGCAAATCATTGGTTTTTCACCGTGAAAACACCATGTTCCGCCCATTTTTTGCCGGCCTAAAATCAAGGATTGGATGACTGCCTCAACATTTTTGAGCTGCCCTTGTCTTGTTCCAAAACAAAATGTAATGTAAACAGCAAGCAAAATACGGTTGATGGAAGAAATCCTGCACCAGTTGATATGGTAAATGTCCGATTATTTACAGGGTTTTATACATCCCAGGTGGTGCAGGATTTCTTCCATCAACAGTCTGAGAAAATAAGGATCTTTTGGATAATTCATGCACTTTCCGTATCAAAATGCATCAATACCCCTTGGTGTTTTTTGTGCTATCTAATATGGATCCTTGATGGTGAAACAGCATGAACATCACCCGGGAAACCTTGAACAACTGAGGTCAAGTCACAACAAATTCCAATCCAGACTTGACTTGAAACAGGTTTTTCACATGACCTCCAAAACAAAATGTATCAACATGTCCAACGAATATACATCGACAGCTAGCAACTCAAATAAATCAAAGGTGTCCTGACAGACTTGAATGACTTGAATTTGAGTTTCTTGGGCAACAGTGTATTACTGCATACTCTCTTGGGATCTTGTTTTTCTTCTATATACAGTAATCTTTTGGTATCCCATAGGATCCATGTATGTAGTATATTTACCTCACATTTACCATAAAAATCCACCATTCATGTAGGTACATATACCAGTCCCTTGGATGGAAAAAAGGTATGTTATCTTGCAGGTACGTTCTTGCTGCATTTGAGTGGCAAGCAAACCTTCCATATGTCTGCCATCTCCAGATAGGGCAACGTGGACTTCCCGCGCCTGAAAACGACAGCAGTAGCAGTCACCAAGCAATGGGATTTGTTTTACGTGGTGTTTAAATAGGGGGTTCCCTAGTAACCTTGACTTCACACCTGTTACTGGGAGGGGAAGCATCCCAATATATGACGTATATACTGCATATATATAATATACATGCATTAGTTTAGATGGATGATGCATGTCAATGTCGCTTTTGAAAACACCAACTGGCCATCTTTTACATGTTTAACGAATTCTTGCATATTGCAGGCACGCAAAAGAACACTTAAGAACCTTCTTGAACCTAGGACAACAGTGTCCCACCGGGGTGCTGAAAGTCAGTTGTCATAATGAGAAATACTTTGGTTTTGTCCTGTGAGTATCAGCTAATCAGAGAAAAAACATCATTTCATTTGCACATCACACTTTGACCATGCTCAATGACTCAATCAGCCCAGGCCCACCATCGGCTGCCAAAAAAAATCCATCTTCCGTGCCCATCTCCACCTCGCAACTACTGGGTAGATCAGCAGTTCCACCCTGCAAAGGTGGCAGGCAGCGTTTCGTTGATGGTGTCACCATGGAGTCATCGTTCACATTCATCAACCAAGTCATGGTGAGGTCAACACAACAGTATCTACGCCATCACAACGGTAGTGGGCAGTTTGGGGGTACATTTTCTGACAGATTTCACCGCCCCCCTTGGCTTCGGCAACAACAATGAGAATGCTTCACCTCAAATTTTGCTAAGTCTCTGCATCCTGGCTGAACAAGTGGAACCCCCCTGTTCAACTAGAGCCCTGAACTTCACAACAGGCTGGCCACGTTTGCGTTGAAGTGAATACTTGCTGGGATTTTGACACAAAGAACAGCATGATCGTGTTTTGAGCTAAACGAAAATCACCTACAGTACAGTATTCTACTTCACATAAAAAACAAAAACAGATGCAGTCCTTGTTTCAACACAAATTAAGGCTAAGGTACTTGGAATTCGATCGACCTGCTTGATTCAGAAGAATCCCGAAATAGTGGTTTGGTCATGCAATCCCTAGATGCGGCAGCTATTTGAAACGTTGTGCTTGCAATCCGTGCAGGTCATAGGCTCCATACAATCTATCCGAATTCACAAGTTGGGTACTAAGTTCCATGCATACCCTGGCAAACCCTGGTACAGTATGGTACAGTATATATGCAGGCGTTTCAAAACAATTGGCACTGTCAAATCCATATCTTCCATCAAGAATACATTCTACCATAACCGCCACATACTACACCTCGGCGAACCCCTGTTGCGAAGGCGACTGTGTAGCCACATGTAGCTGCCTGACATCTTTCAAGAAGTATGCAACCAAGTCATAAGTCCAGAGGCTCCGGATCGTTGTGGATCCTTCTTTGTGAAACATTTGTTTGTACACAGTATCATTGCCTATTAACCACCCCTAGTATTTGAAAAAATCAGTCATATCATGCCATATCCCCATAGACCACACCTGTTGATCTGGGGATTCTCTGAGTTCTTCATTTGAAAAATTCTCTGTGCAATTTTCGTCAACTTTTTGCTCCAAAGAGTTGGTAAATCATCACCTGTATCTATGAGGGATCTGATGACCATGCCCAACTCTCCCTACACTCCCTACACTTCAGTTGTTTGCTGCTGTCAAATGAATGGCCTATGACGACCCTTGCGTATGGTATGTAACCTACACATCTCCGTGTTAAACGTGGAGGTTTTTCTACAACGAAGGAATCTCTCAACAAAAAACACTTTTTTTGTTGCCGGGATTGGAGATGGGTCTGTAGTGCCCTCCTTTCAGGAAGATGTCTTACATAATGTGTGTGTGTATAGAAGCATATCCTGTAAGCATATCGACATTTTTGAAATACTGATAAAATATCACCACAGGCCTGCTGACAAATTGTCCAGGTGCAAGAAGATGAGAACTGCTCTTGAACTGCGGTTGTAAAAAGGAAGAAGAGAAGAAACCATGTCAATATGTGTAGTAGACATGTGGCATCTATTGATGTCGTGTTTCAGTTTTCTGCCAGAATTGTTAGGGCTTAGTATTAGTGTGCTTGCGACACCTACTCCTGCTAGATCAGTATAATCTCACCAAAATGCTTAAGTCCTCTTCATCCTCTTCGGTCTACGTATTTATGCAATCTCTAGGCACTGGAATGTTCCTGAAGTACCTTGTGTGGGTGGGCATGCGCATAGAAGACATGTAGCATTCATCATACTCACTCATAGCAATGTAAAACTGCCATGTGTCCAATTATCTTGTCATGTCACCATTCCCATGTCGGGACACCGGCCAATGCGTACAGGATGACAAGAAGACCTTGCCAGTCCTACCTTTCGCTCTTTTCCCCCTGTTTTGGTGCGAATTTGTTGGAGGTATGTTCAGAGTTCTCAGGATATGACTCATTTGTCATCATTTGTCCATACTGTATGTCTTTAGTTCTCCCAAGTTGATTGGTTACCATAAACAAACACGCTGAACTGCACGTTAAACCAACCTCCTTTTCTCCACTTGATTTCGGCCGCCTGGCACCGTCAGGATGATGAAGCACTGGAGCCTGTCGCTAAGTCTGGGAGGTTTTGTCTTCAAATTTGCCCCAAGAATCTATGGATGTTCTACTATAAATAGTAGGGTGTGCTATGTGTCCCTACCTGTTTGAGACATAAAATATTGAATCCCTTAAAGACTGTCACAAGGGTCAGGGTGCTGTTGCTTCAAGTCTAAAGGAAGGCAAGTCTTGATGGATTAGTGAAGCTTTGAAAAGGACTGCAACAAATGTGGCATGAAAGTAGCGAAGCTACAAATACGTCAACATATTTGTATATATATATACATTATATATGTAAATATATAAAAATATATTTATGTGTACAAAACATCAGGTGTTTTGAAACACATCATTGCCATAAAGTCCCAAATCTGTGCGAAGCATTATCCTCAGAAATATGAAGCCAATTGCATTCGCTATGTAGTCCTGATGTGCCTGCTACAACACACCCGAAACCTCCACCATTTAACATATGTTTCAAAGAATTTTCAAAGTAATTGTGTTTTTCTCCTGTCGCTTCTCCAAGGTCCAAGAATCAATTCAAACAGTAAAACATGTCTTCCAGCTAAGATAATCTAAAATCTCTCATCCAAGAAACACCTCAGACCATGCAGAAATTTCTTATGTTTTTTTTCCCAGAACATGTTCTAACCGTGTCTCCGGACAGGTCTCAAGCTTGGCGAGAAATACCTCAACATAGGCGCAAAGTCACAGAATTTCTCGTGTTTTTTTGTTTTCAATATCTTCTTCCCTAACCCACAAGATCCATGGGATTGGTAT
The DNA here is from genome assembly GCA_000507305.1 of Breviolum minutum Mf 1.05b.01. Lineage (NCBI taxonomy): Eukaryota > Dinophyceae > Suessiales > Symbiodiniaceae > Breviolum > Breviolum minutum. The sequence goes on from DF240773.1 coordinate 24,239, forward strand.
ATTTACCTATATTTACCATAGCGAACAACCATTCATGTATATACAGGTAAATATACTAGTGACATGGATGGTATGGGCTAACAATGATGGGATCTCAAGTAGAAAGTGCTTTGGAGATCCAAAAGAAGCCTGCAAACTCCCCTTTTTTGGAGGGTCCAAGGATTCGTAGCGTCTTAAATGTATCTTCTAGGTACGAAGGTCCCAAGTCTGTTAGCTGAAACAAATATAATATAGGGTTATAGTTAGTTCCTACAAAGCCAGCTTTTTTCTGCATTAAAAAATTGGTTGTATAGTTACTACAGTATATGTAATATGCAACCCATGTTTTCTGCTGAACAATCTGGAATACGCGAGAAATGTTGAGATAGTGAACGTTCATATGAATTCGTTTTTGGACTACATGCACCCCATAAAAAACACAACATGAGACCTGGAACGACACCCGTTTTGCAAAAGGAAACGTCGAATCGAACCTGCGACCCCCGAAAATATCCAAAAACATGCCCAAAACACCTTCTCAGGAGGTATTTGGAAGAGGGCAAAACGTATAGTCCATCATGGTCCACCACTCTTTGAAAAAGTCCATGGGCACCTATGTCTGTGAAGATTCCTTAAAGACATTCCTTGGCCCACTAGGATCCATGTATGATATGATTCACATACATTTGGTTCATTTTGATGGTACATGTCGGTAAATATACCACATATATGTGGATCCCTACAGGTTTTTGATGGTTTTTGGATAAACCCCCTAAGTCATGGTGCACTCCCCGTCCTAAAAGACCGAGCTGCGCCGGAGGCGTGCGCAACTTTTCGGAAGGCAGCGTCACCCTGCCATCGGCCTGGCAGTGTCACCATGCATGGTGGAAAACCACAGGGTCCAGGGGATCATTACCCGCCCTGAAACTGACATACTGTTGATGGTTCAGAAATCCCAAACAACCAGGGAAGGTGCTAAAAGCCTTGTAAATAATGGGATAAGCTACCTATTGGAAACTAATATTGGAGACAGACCCATTTTCCACTGAACCATGATTTTGGGGGGAAGGGTATATTACCAACCCAAAAAATGTCACTATTTTAACGGAAGTTCCTCATAATTAGCATACATTTTGCATCGTTTGATTTCCCCAAAATGGGTAGTTCACTGACCCGATCACAAGAAGAGGATAAATGGTAAGATGGCACCAAACCTTTGCTTGGCTGTCATTCTTGGACTGACTTCATCATGGCTCCAATGTCCTGCCTCCACTCGTTTCAGGAGAGCCCAAAACGGCCATTCCGACATCATTTGTTCGGAGACGGTCACGTTGCGGCCCACCTTGGGAATCCAGGGAATCCATGGGGCGGTAGGGAATTCAAGGTAGGGTATTTAGTGAGTATATAAATATATGGTATATGTGAGAAGCCAACTGGCCTGTATTTTTTGGTGGATTCACAGTCAGGTTCAAATTTATACTGTTGTACATGTATTATTTAGAATAATATACTTGATGTTTATAGACGTGCAATGGGGTAGTTGAGCAGGAACGGGATTTGAAAAATGCAAACCCATACAGCATATCTGTTTTATTGGGGAAAAAACTCAATCCAAAATTGCTTGGTAATTTCAAGTCCTGGTCCCTTTTCCCTAGTGTCAATCATTAGTTTGTTACGTAGGGTCTACTTAAATTCCATTAGACAATACCTCAAAGCGCTAAGCAACATGCTGGGACTTTTAGCCCTTGAAATAACCTGATGCGAATTGCTCAAAATAATCTACACACGTGCTGCTATGAAGATCCTTCTTAGACAAATTACTTGTCTATATAATATGTAGACGTATAGGTGTACGTACGTACGTACGTACGTACGTATGTATGTATGCATTACCATACTGTTTGAGGTTTTTAGTAGTGAGGTCGGAGGTCGGTAAAAGTTTGCAGGTATGGCAGGCATGGCTAAAGAGAGTATATAGCATAATGATCTGCACATTCATCTACAAGAAGTACATCTATATGTGTAAACATAAATTCAGCTTCACAGACATATCACTTCTCTGTATATATATATATATCATATCAATGATTGTACACAACATCTCTTGAACTATCTATAAAAAGAAAGTTTCCAAATCTCAAGGGGTGTACATCTCCACCAGGGTTTCGATCTCCCAGGCACTGCACAGCGATCCAGTTGAGCTTCACCCAAGGCCATAAAATCTTTGGAAGCCTCAGGGGGAAGACCATGAGAATCTAACCCATGACGGATTCCCATGGGACGGACGATTTTTTTTACCTACATGAATGGTTGTGTTGTCTTTTTTGAATGGTGAGTTAGTAGGTAAAATGTACCGTCCGTCACATGGATCCTATGGGTAATAGCTTAACAAAGAAACTGCAAGAGGCCCGATAAATTAGTAAGAGCTTTTCAGAACCCAAGTCATTAGAATCCCAAGAAGTAAGAGTTTTTTACTATAATCATAATTGTCCGAAGTAGATCTTTAGTAATCCAAAACATTCTTGATGATCATCAAATCATCTTGTTAAACTCAAGTTGTACCTGGTGAAATGTCACATGAAAGGAATCTGATGTTTCTCGAGCTTTGGCACATTGGTGAGGTGTGTATAGCTACAAACACTATCCCTCCTTCAATGCTGACGAGGAAAAGAGAAGCAACACGTTTCTTGTAAGAAAAAACACAGCACTTTGTTTCCAGAGTACTACACTGATGCTACTCCAATAGTTTGAATCGAGTTTCTGTTAAGTTCACCATGGATTCAACAAGTTGAGTAAATCAGATTAATCCATACAAAAAAAACACCCAAACCTTAGTTCTCCATATCCAATTTCCGGAAAACATGAAACATTATCCTACTTCATCCCACCCTTTTTTTTTGTATATAGACTATCTTTTATTCAACAGTATACCCCTCCCCCCCTTTTGTCAAAAAACTTCCTTCATTGCCTGGCCTGCGTCAGCACTGGCGACTCCACTTCTAACAGCCTTTCCTTTGGAGGTTGGAAGGGAATGGTCAAGAGATATAGTGATGATTGTTGCCTCTGAATGTTACAGGGTTTGGGCAACCGCCAAATATTATGCGTGAATATTGTATATATCGTTGGTGGTTTCAACCCATTTGAAAAACATGCTCGTCAAATTGCATCATTTCCCCAGGTAGAGGTAAACATAAAAAGTGTTTCCAACCACCACCTAGCCATTTTTCACGGGGAAAGATTACTCTCCAGGTAACCAAGATATCCCACCAAACGGGAAAAGAAAAGTAGTCGACTCGAAAGTGCCGGCAGGTAGGGGATCTGGTGGTTCCCAGTAGGGTAACGATTTCATGGTCGTTGCTTTTTGGCTCAGCCTTTTGAACAAGTATGAAATATAGCCAGATTGGATCCTTTTTCTCAAGCATGTTTATTTTGAAAATTGAAAGTAAAACATGTAAAACCCACCCCATAGCTATAGAAATGCTTAGCAATAAACTATATCGTAAGTCCTGAGGCATCTAATTGGATATCTTAGTAAAATTATGAAATATCACCAACGACAAAATATCATCAAACTTTCAGAAACCAATGGCACAAAATCATCAAACTCTCAAAAACCCTCAACTTTTTCCTTCAAAACTCTCATTTGTCAAAGACCAAGCTTCAGCTAATGCCAAATAGGCCGCTGCCTTCCCAAAGGAACAGCGGGAGAAGGACTGTGCCAAGAACCTTGGTTTTTTTTTGCGGGTGGCGATCCTAGGTGCTTAATGGGATTCAGGATGTTTCAGGGACCCCCTGGCATGCGTAATTTCAAGACCTGGAACCCTAAAGTTGTTTGAACTAGTTGGTTGTTGAACCACTCATTCGAAAAATATGAGTCAAAATGGAATCTTCCCCAAGAAGGGGTGAAACTAGAAAGAATCCTTGAAACCACCACCTAGTGAAGTATTGAGCTTGATGAATGCTCAATCTTCCTTTTGAAATTTGGGCTTCATTTGCCTGTTGCCGCCGTAAAACATGTACCATCAAGTTAGGAATCTAGCCGCAAAACGCAACCCACCAGGCCACAAAACCCTTTCAATAAACAAGTCCAGTTCTGCTGAGATGAAATTATTGACTAATAAGGCTTGTCTCTCCAGGCTGGCTATTGAGGGCTGGCCGAATATATCCATATTGGTATTCATATCACATATACACAAGGCCTTATTATTAAGGGAAACCAACGCTTAATAAGCCCTGAATAAGCCTCCTTATTCCTGGAGGGGCGCGTTATTGGGGGTTAGGTTGACCAGCCATAAATACAAGAAAAAAATTTACCAAGGCGAAATCGCTACTTGTTGAGCCCCTCAAACATCTCAGTCAAATGAGAAAAATCACTGTCCAGTGATGTTCCATCACTGACCTTGAACAACCCGAACAAAAATACAAACTTCGGAATTTGATTTTCTGATTGGAATGTCTACTCTAGGGTCTCTAGAAGGTAAGAATGTCTACACTACCATGTAATTTCATCATCCCCCCCCCCCAAAAAAAAATCATGACCAACATAATTTACTGAGATATCCAACTTTCAGTCACCCAGTGGCCTAATGCTGGCATAGGCTGCCAGGGTAGCAGAGGAATCCAAATGTTCAGCAAGTAGTTGCTGAAACATCAAATCCACATCCTTAGAACGCCAGCGATGGACCTTGTTGAAACCCTCCAATGAGCTGATGAATGACACCAGTTTTCTGTGGGTGATCTGACCATCTATATACTTGTAGCGTGTAATTGGGGTGGGTTCAGTAGGAAATGTTGCAGACACCAAATTCTATTGTCTTTCCATTTGACGTTACATGGGATCTGAAACATCATTACTAGTGCCTGACCAAATGACAAATATGTTGCGCTAAATCATCATTAGAAGGACCAATACCAACCAGTCTGGTAGAAATGCAAAACCGTGAAAACATTGAACCGCGTTCGACTCGTCGGATTTCATTGGATGCTTCACAATATCATTCATTGATTGAAATCTCATCACAAGCTCTTCCTGTTTGGCACTTTGGAATTTCGGATCTTCAGGTGGATCAAAAAACCATCCGAGACTGGAGGTCCATCCAGACGAATTTCAATCTCATGACGGATCCATGGGATTGGTATATTTACCTACGCATTCACCATCAAAAAATACAAGCATTTCATGTAGGTAAAGATACCAGTCCCATGGTACGGGAATGATTGTCCTTTAAAGGATTCTGGATCCACATCCCACTTACAATGTCATTTGATCTAAAGTACGCTTGATGGATGAAATCCGGCTAACCAACTTGGGATGTGCAAAAATCCTTGCTCATAATGGGATAAACTACCTGTCAATTAGTGCAGGATTCTTTCCATCAGCAGTATGTTTGAGAAGACACATGCTTCTGAGGCTATCTAACTCTATCCACAGCATACCATACTCTGCTGTAGTACTCACTATGTACTCGCTGCTCATCACTATGTCTCTGAAAGAAACAAAAAAACCTTCACTAGACATCAGTGGATATACTAAACTCTTCATCTGTTCATCCCTTCCAAATCTATTTGGTGATTGAACCACCCATTTGAAAAAATATGCTCGTCAAATTGGATCATTTCCCCAGGGATCGGGGTGAAAACAAAATAATATTTGAGTTGCCACCACCTAGACAGCCTAGATATATATATATATATACAAAATACATAGGATGAACAGTATATTGACTGCATATCATATCCATACTTCATCCCTTCCAAATTCATTGTCATTTCCCAAGTCTCTGACGCTTCATAATCACAGCATGTCGTCTTGGAGCGTCTCAACTGTGCCACCGCCGTGGGATCCTTGCGCACCAAGGTACCCACAATCTCCTCGGATGGATATACTTGGAGAACACACCAAGTCTGAAGGAATATCCGCGTGAATATCTCAAACGCATATCTATATATATATATGTATACATGTATGTATATATATATATATTCACAACATGTCATAATATCTAATATGTAAATGTGTATGTACATATAGATACAGAGTTTGGTGGTCTGGTCGTGACTAAAAATTTGCCCAGAGTAATTTTGATAAAACAAACACATCTGCAGCAAAAAGGAAGAAACCACTCTTAACCAAAGGATATCGCAATAATCATGAATCGATTTGTTCATATGCCTTCGTTCCAACTGGTGCAAGATAACGGACAATCTTTGGCACTCCACAGACATGTACAACCAGTGAGAGGTGATGACACAAAGCAGTTTTTTTCAAACGCTACTTTGCCAGAACAAAATGTAGTGTTTACTTGTTAGACTTTCTGGCAAAGTATGTTTGACCGAAACTTTGGAAGACGTTCATTGGATTTCTAGTTTGGTATCTTAGGAAGACGTTCTTGGATTAAAATGAAGGTCAAATACGATATGAAAGCCTTGAAGAGAAGGGTTGATTCTATGGTCACTGGAAGAATAAGAACGCTGTTGTGCTTTAAGCACTGAATAACCGCATCTTCATGGCAGCACTGCACCGAAACCACAAAAATACTATATCAGCACATGTCACAAATCTCAAAAAATGTGTACAATCAAAATCAATCATATTTATACATATATACATATATATATATACATATAATATATATTCTACATCTGTATATATATATATATATTAGGGCCTGCATGGGCCTCTTTGTCTGTTGCCTGCCTGGAATGACCAGAAGCTATATATAAATTCCTAGAAGCTATATATAAATGCCTAGAAGCTATATATAAATTCCTAGAAGCTATATATAAATATTTCTACCAATTTCATATACAGTAGAGAAAACCTGGTAAACCTAAACAACAAATGTGCGGGATGTAATGATTGATGAAACACCTAGGACGCGGCATGGTTTTTCCCACTTCCCTTTTCTCAATGCCAAAAGTTCGCAACTACAGAGCCAAGCAGGGATTGGGAACCAATCAAAATAATAATGTTGTGAGCATGTGCTGGAAAGCACTCAAAGCTTAAACCTTAAAGTCTTGAAGACGTGCATGCTTGCTTTAGATTTGGACTACTGCTATTTGTTTTTATTCCCGAAACCTGGCCCTGCACCACTTTAGCATATGGCTTGGCTGTGCAATTGCAGATCTGTTCCAAAGATCACTAAGCATAATATGTCACATGCCAATACCAAATTGCTGCAACAATCCTATGACGCAGCTTTTTTGCCACGTGCCCGCTTGGCTGGGGCAGCTTCATCTACTGGCTTGTTCTCCTTCTCCCTCTTTTTTCCTTTCCCTTTTGCTTTGGGGTTTGCTTCCACAGAATCAGCTTTCCTCATGACAGGGGTGATGAAAAAGAAAAAAGGCAAACAATAAGAGTCAGAGTTCTCACCGTTTCTGGGGGTGACGTGAAACCTGAAGACTCTGCATTTCATGAACTACTGAGAAATCAAAATAAACAAGGAATGTAACTTTAAACACCTAGCAGCCCAGACTAAACATATAGACACACATGGTCACATGGTGATGCTATCGGGTGGTAAAGTGGTATGGCCACGATATAGCAATAGTCAATAGTCAATAGTCTATAATCTATATTCAATAGCTGTTCAAAACCTTAATCCAATGCATCACATCGTACAAAAATCCTGCACCCTGGTTACATGTAACATACTTCTGTAAACAAAACAACATCAACGCTGAACGTGGTTTCACAATTCCTATTTTGAGGTTCAGGTATATTTGGATACATTTGCTGCTACTACCCCTTAAACATACTTATAACTTATAACTTATAACTTATTTATACTGATACTGATACTGATACTGATAGTCTTGTGTAACTAGATCCATGGTCCATGGTTCACAAACCTCACAGCAATTTACTCAAGACTGACAAGAATGACAAGAATCTTTTGTGGGGCCCCAAAGTCGTCAATCTTGTTCTGAAGTGACTCTGGAAGGTCTGCCAGAGTTACCCCAAAAGTAGTTGTGGCAAATGAAGCGATCTTGCGCATGGTTTGCAACCTGATATCCTCGGGCTTTGCCTTGCCAGCCTCTGACTCAATCTCCACAACAAAGGCCATCAAACAAACTTCCATGGCAGCGTCTTTGCGAATGGCCTTTCCAAACTTGAAATGGACCACAAGACAGCTCTAGAATATTTGATAATGCTGATTTAACACGATCATACCGAATGATACCCAAATGTTTACACAAGCTCCAATACAAAATATTGAGGAACAAGTTGTCAATAGTGACTCTGAAAGTCTGACATATCAAATGCCATTAAAAGGAAATGTTGCGTCGTCCGTATTATTTGTTTTTCCTCTCTATGGTCTCTATGTGTCTATAATGACACAATGAAATATCATGAATCAAATCATCAATCAGATATCATATCAAATTACTCTTTCAAATATTAAATCATCTTCATCTTCAGATTTTTCTTCCTGCAAATCAAATTCAGAATCGCAGAACCAGAAACAAAATATCTTAGTCTATCTATGTGAATGTGACCGTGCGAAACCAATACAAGACTGACTTATGATAATTCTCCCGCATTGGCCGTACCATTCCCCTTTTAGTCCCTTCAAATGGCCTCCACATCCTTTTTAAGAGCAGTGAAATTCTGGAACAACTTCTCCTTCTTCCAAGCAGACCCTCTCATGGCAGCAAGAACGGTCTGACACCACACCTCAAACTTGTCAAGCTCGGTGACCAACAAGGGCTTTCACGTCCTTCTCAATCGCAGGGTCTGTCTCGCCGGCAAGCATCCACTTGACTTCACTGAAATCCCAAATCTGAGTGGCGGCCATGATCTTCCTGCAGGGATGCTAAGGTAGTTGTCGACTGGTGGCATTATCGGTCGAATCGAACATGGAAAACTATACTGTTCCTTCTTTTAGAAGCTGAAACAAGATATCATACCATGGCGTCGATGCAAAGATCAAGATCAAAGATCACAAAAGAGTTCAAAAAACACGAAAGAGATAAAAAAGACATCTCCTGTACTTCTCCGTCAGTGTCTTGATTGCTGACACCCGCGAATCCACGTGCCCTAGCACTTGCAGAGCGTTCTCCGAAACTGCTGAGCAAAAGGCTTGCATTTTGCTGTCTGCTTCAGGCATGATCCCCCGACACACTTCCCTGTTGAGGGTAACGACTGTAGCATAGTCCTTCAGCCTCTCAGCGATCACTGGAAGAGCCTTCGTTGGCTCTGGGGTTTCGAGCTTCGCCAAGAAAGCATGCTGCTGAAGAAGGGCATGACAATCATGAAGGAAAGTGAAAGATGGGGGTGGGTTGCAATCGTTGATAGCTTCCAACGCCTTTTTGGGACCGCCTTCACCCTTCACCATGTCAACCACCCACTTCAAACCTGCCACACTCACTGACTGCTCAAATCGTGCTGCAGCAGTCTTGAAATTGGAGACCCATTCTGGTGGATCTTCCAAGTGCAGGCACTTCTGCAACAATGGAACCAACTGCTTTTCCAATGCACAGCAGTCTTTGATGGTCACAGGTCCACTTGTGCATTTCTTGCCAAACTCGCGCAAGTTTTTGGCCAGTGACTGCATCACTGCGTGCAGAGACTCCTTCTCTCGCAGAACAGGTCCCCGCACCGCACCTGCCCAGAATCTCACAATTATGGCCCTTGTAAGGTGGTGGCGGTGGTGGTGGGAGAGTGCCTATAGACTATATGTTTTTTTACTTGAACTCTGGAAGTAGATGTGGTGGGTGTTGCCAATCATGAATCAGAATAAATATTTGTCTACTGAATAATTTTGTATACTGCAAAAATTGTATATGTAGACTGACTGTAGACTGTAGACATGTGATGTGCAACATGTATCAATGTTTTAATTGAAATTAAATACTGTCGTCTGTTGTTGTCGTTGTGGTTCATTGTTGTGTGGTATTGGTAAGGTACGGTATTGCCATGTTTATTCTCATTTAGACATGGACAAATCTGCCACCCACAGCCCGGCGAGCATGCCCACCTTCAAGTTCAAGAGCATGCAAGCTGTCCAGCACGTTGAAGTCAAGGCCATCGATTGGCATCTCAAGTTTGTGGTCTTTCCAAGCAGAAGTGAAGATCTGCTCCAAAACATCATGTTTGTAGTAGTGCATGTCAACGGTCTTCTGCAGGGCTTCAATGGCATCCTTGAGGCTTTGAGCCTTCTCCTTCGTGTCCTCCTCTTTTGAAGAAAGGCATGCAACCAACATATCCTTAGCTCGGAACACCTGCTTCATATCAATGAGAGCTTGGCTGCCTTCAGCTTCCGGCATGGAATCTTGATTCCCAAGCTTGTCCAATAAATTGGTCAACGCGGTGAGCTGTTGGATGCAATCATCAAGGGAGCGAGTCGCCACCTGTTCATCCAATGTCCTTTTGGTGATGGACAAGCAACGCGACCAGAGAGTCCTGCACAAGCCGAGTCAATAGAAGTCATTATCTACTTCTCTCATCATTTAACATATCAAATCATCACATGATCAAAAATCATATCAAATCATTGGTTCATATCCGGTCCATATCCTCATGATGCTGTATGAGTAGTTGAGCGTTCTATGAGATCCAGCAAGTCAAGCGAAGAAAGAAATCTGAGTGGAACGGAACTAAAGTTGACCTAGACTCACTCATTTCATCTCAGTCACTCTAGATCCCGAGCAATGTCCTCAACCGTTGGTTCGATTTGAAGAGCATGGCTACCCTTGCTGAACAACTGCTGTGGATAGACACTACAGTGACCAAATCAGTGATCTCCTCAGAGGTCATTTGCCCACACTTGTCTTCTTCCATAACTGTCTTTGCCGCCAAGAACCGGTGCATATCAATGAAATTGCGAGGTGAGAACCCAGAGTTTCCCGCTACCGCATTTGGTGATGAGTCTGTGTCATTCGCACAGGTCCTGGCCAGGGAGAACAAATGCTTACAACTTAGTTGTAGTTGGTAATCCAGAAACACTCTGGTGATCACAGGTTGTACTCTGCACCATCTAAAAAACACAGAGACTCACAGAGATGATGAGATGACTTCCACTTGAATGAACTTTGCCCAGAATCAATGAGACAGAGACAATTACAGACAGATCAAATATATCACAGGAAAAAGCAAACATACAACCAGATTAGATTACGGACATGTGACATGTTACATGTGACAAGTGACATACATGGAACAAGTAGAGTTTATTATCATATTCTTGCCGCTCTTGCCTATCATATTGCAAAAATGAGTGAAACTAAAGATCTGTCATCTATATAAAATATTTGATTCATGATTCATGATGATAAAACTAAACAAAATATAACTGCGAAAGTGGTAAGTGGCTCGTCGATGATTTTTCACAATTCTGGCCCCTGGCAATTCTTCTTACTTTTCTTTCTTGGACAAAACAGTGATAAAATGCTGGTCTTAGTCTTTGAAATGCAGGCACCTTGCCAAGTCAGGGTTCCAAAGTGCAACTGGAATTGCAGCCAACGCCAAATCAACTGAAGTGTCTGCCATTGTCTTGAGCTTGTCCATCCAAGAATTCCACAGGTTGGACTGGATCTTCAAAAATGCTGCATCATCCAAGGGACATTGTGGCATAGGGGCAATGTGATGGAAGAGCAAGCCTTTGTTGGGCCCAATCAATGCATGGCCAGTGTTGACCATCGAAATGAATGCGAAGAATGCAGAATGAGTGCAGGCAATGTCGGTGTCCTGACCCAGCAAAAGACCACCCGGACGATAATGCGTTTGCAATGCAAAGAAGTTGGAGTGATTATTTTAAAAACTTAGCCTGGACTTATCCTATCTACTCCGTCGGTATAGCCACATAAAATGATTTCTCATTGATTGCTTGAATTAGTATTGTTTTTGTCCTTGTTTCTTCTAATTTTATCGCTGGTAACTGGTATCGTATGTTTGAAATTGTCGAAACGACATGTGGCCGTACAAAACACATTGAAATACACGATGGTCCATGGTAAAGTAATGTGGCATCATCGCCGTCGTAATCTTACAATGACAAAATGACAAAAACTAAGTTAAAGATGAAATGATATGATATGAAATGACATGATATGAGACTGATACATTGATACTGTAACTGACTACTGACAGATTCGGATACAAATTAGATTCAAGTACGCAGCATGCATACATACTGACTGTACTAATTTTCATCTGTACCATGAACAAACCTCACAGCACATGGAACCTCATTTCAATTTTTGTCAAAGCCAGGTCATAGCATAGTGGCGTACAAATTCTGATGTGTGAGTGAGCGTTATGTAAGAAAGGATCATTGGTGGTGGTGGTGGTGGTTTAGGGTAACGGTCCATGGTCCACGGTAGTTGTATGATGGTGTATGTATGTAAGTAATTATCAATTGCCATTGGTGGCAAAAACCCCAGCAAAGCCGCGCCTCCAACAACTTCCTCCCACAGTCAGTCAAGATAGTGGCGAGGCAGTCTGCTGGGAGCTTGAGCAAACGCATGATGTACTCAGGTGATTCTGAGAAGAGCCCTGAAGCAAACTTTGAGGTCTCAGCATCCCGGAGATTGCTCATGTCCTCCATGATAGAAATGATCTTGTCAGCACGTTCCTGCAAATCCTTCGCAAGCTGACCTTCCTGCAAGCTTTCCAAAGCTGGAACAAGCGCCAAAGCTTTTTCAACCCTTTTCTCCCAATCAGCAGCTTTGGCAGAGCCTTGCCAAAATGCCAATGGGCTGAAAGTGTCAAGACCAAGGAGCACTCCATGTCCCTTCTCAATTTTCTTCCCCTTGCTGTCCGCCTTCTCTGAGCCGCTGCAGACAGCAGGGGCTGGGGCAGGTGTCTCTACCGGTTTGACAGGTGCAATGCTCGGCCTAGTCTTTGCTGCTGCCTTGCTCACGGGCTTCTTGGGGGCCTTGAAACCAAAGTCGTCGTCAGACTCTGAATCTTTGTCATCCACTTCAGCTTCGACCTGCTCCATCTCCTCTCGTTCGTCAGGTCCATTGAGTGCAGCGCGGACAGTCTCCTTTGCAAGGCGAACACATACACCACAGTCTTATAATAATACGAATGTGACCACATACTCCATAGAGACAAACAGTGACCAGTTCAGACTTCAAACACAGTAGTAGAATGTTAGTGAACCAAAATATCATCAATGTCACTGTCACACTGTCTATTCAATGTCGTCAATTGCCGGTCACTGATCTGATCACTATTAGTTAGGAAAACAACATCGATTATTGCAGTTTTCAACTGTTCATATATAGATTAAATATATGATTTTGATCTTATATAATATATATATATTATATTATATAATTACAAATAAATGATATGATAATGATATTGATATGATATGGCCCGGCCATCTCAAAATGATTGGGGAAATTGCCCACCGCCCCTCACCATCAATGTGTCAATGACAATAATAAAATCATGTTGTCATTGGATCTAGGTTTTTTATTACATGAGCAGGCTGTGAAGTATCAACAATTGGGCAAGCGAAAATTGGAGCTTACAACACCTTTGGTAAGTACAGTCAGTACAGTACACAAGATGGTGAAAGATGTGATGTTGGAAGTCTACAAAAACTAGCAGCTTGGATTTCCCCCTGCAAACGCCATGTCTCCTCGTCATTTCCGTCAAGTTTGAGCATTTCAGCGTGCTTCTCATGTGTTTCCTTGGCTGACTGGAAAGTCTCGTGCTCAGAGCGCTTCACACTTTCTGATGCTTGCTTCGCTCCAACCCGGACTTGCTTGACGTCAGACTCTGGTAGCACCAAAACGCCTTCCTTGCCACAATCGTCCTTCCCAGTGTTTGAGAAGCACGGGGGCGTGACGACTACATGGTACATGCATCATCATGTATCACTGTATCACTGTATCACATGTCAAATCAAATCTAAACTGTCTTAAATGTCTAGAGCCTACAGTTTCGTTCAAGGATATGATATGTGATATAATTTGATTTAAGATATGATGAAAGATATCATATCATCATAAAGTTGAGATGTGATATGATGATACGATTGAAATGATGACACTCTGGGTCTGCTATGAGAGTGGTCAAGGAATGGAGAAAAACGGGGAAACGCATGATCAATGCCGTCCTTGCCACGAAAAAAATGTAATGTGTGGTGGCTAATTATAAGTTGAATGGCTCATGACCCGCATGACTTTGTCGTGGATGACATTTTTTGAATTGATAATCTAATGTAATGTGATTTGTTCAACTAGTACCGTCTCCTGTTGAATCTTCAAACCCAATGTCTTGGTGATCCAGTTGCGTTTGGCAGCGAGTGTTTTGGTGCGCTTCTTCACTTCGCTGCTGGCAAACTTGTCGAAATAGGCATTGACGCTGTACCACGTTCCTTCCTGCTGGGTAGGATAGGAAGAGTGAGAAACAACACAGGGCTAGGCTATACCGGCTATACAGTACGTAAACAAATGGCTTCGGCTTCGGTATGGAAGTCTGTAGCTAGTTGGGGTGGTTTAGTTTCAAACAATGGTATGATATGACGACTTACTTGTTTAGGTTCATGCCAGTGCCATTCTGATTCTGCAATCTGAATCTCACAAATTGACAGTTCTCTGGCCTGAAAGAAATCAACGTATGAGGACTTCTTCCGGTTGGTAAAGTGTTTCACGTCTATCGCCTCATGGCGAGGCTTAGCCTTAGGATTCTTGCAAACCGCAGTAACGTGTTTCTTCCTCATCGATTTGAACCTTAGTGGAAGAATGGGCATTCAGACCGCTATGCTGCTAATGGCAAGCTTCCCTTACACTTGCAAACTAGCAGTGAAACTCAAATATCATAACATGTCACAGCACGTGGCATACCATATGTCATGTTGAAACATGTGACATATGACATGTAACATATTTCATCTTGTGACATGTAACTGTACTTAAAACCATGGATGGCAATACTGGCAATACTGACTATTATTTGAAACTATTATCGCCAATTATCGCATCAAATCAAAAGGTTTGATGTTTCAATTACAATTCTAAACACGCTACGTTGGACAATACCAACTCTTTCGTTTTCAATGGACTGATTTGATTGCGTTTTTTTGTATCTATTTTTTACCTTGAGGATGAAAGCTGTAGTCTGCATTTTTGGCAGTGCTTCATATGTCAAGCTACTTCTTGCGAAGTTGTGGACTCTTCTGCAAAAACTTCAGCAACTCTCGTTGTTTCATATTGGGGAAGCTCCCACGCTTGATGTAGAAACATTTGATGCACATGGCCGCTTCATCCCCTTTGCTAGCTGCCACAAGGAGAGGTTGGGGACCACTTTGAAACTCTGCTGGTGCGTCCTGCTTTCATTTGCGCTGGCACAATTGAACAAGTAGCAAAACAGTCGTCACACAACATTAACTAACATTAATGTCAATGTCAATGTCACAATGTCAATCATTCAATCATTGGCGTTGCTTCTGGTGTCTTACTGTTTTACTGAAGAGGTAATCCAAATGTCAAATACCCCTAGCCCCTAGCGTTTGCACACCATTTCTGGGACGGCATGGACACCATTTCAAAACAATTTGGGGCAATACAATCCCACCCCTGGTCCTCATCAACATTGCCAAACTGTTGCATGCAGGCACCACATGTATTTTCGGGGATTTCTTCCTCTAAGCCCTCACTGCCTGATTCCATCCCATCTGGAATATCTGGGCAGTCTGCCATGACTCAAAGGAAGGATCGTAGAGGGGCACGTGAGATGGGGCCACACCAACCAAACAGGCTAGAGTTGAGCAAGCACATGGAGCAATGAAGGTTCGCTCATTCTGTACAAGCGCCACAACTGCTGAATATAAAGATAATCAGATACAACATGTCTCCGATTGAAGAGTGAATTGTTGACGATCCCCGACAAACCCTGAAAACTCCAAGCAATGGCCTAGAAAAACCGGTCCAACATTATGTTTTCAAATCGCTGGATTGCTGGGCACTGTAGCATGGTTCAGCTAAAGATTCCAGAGCCGCCCCACAAGATATGATAACCAAACAAAACCAAAACAATTTGCAATCGGTCACATGCTACCTGGTAAAAACTGGAAGACACTTGTGGTTTGCAGCTCATGTCATGTACGTATGTAGTACGAAGGACTGTAGTACCACAAAAGCTTGGCCCCTTCACTAAGAATTTCCAAAATCAAAAATCTGGATGAGCTACAGGCTACAGCCCAATGCCACTAATGATTGCTCCCTGCAAATCAATTGGCTTTGGGGCCAACAGCTCAAATCCCCAACTTGTCAAATGCCCTTTGGAAGTGTAGCGTTCATCATCACACTCGGAGGGCCCCCTAATCTCGCGGCTCTGGCTCTGACACAACAAGAGTATCGTCTACCTCATCTTCTTCAGCTTCTGATGGCACGTAACCAGAACTGGACTCGTGTTGTGGGCAAGAATCTTGTTGCTCCAATTCAGAAGCCAGCAAGGCGTCAACCAAAAGATTGACATTCTTGAAGACTGATGGGTCTGACCGGGAATGGTGGTCACACAAAGTCGAGGCAAATCTCAGATGAATGTCACCCAAGGGGCCCTTCTTTGCAAAATCAACACAGCATCCTTCGTGCATGTTCCAGTCTTGACCTGAGGAAGTGGTCCAGATAAGATGGACCTCACCTGCATCAATATCTTTGAAGCACTGGTCGCACACAGGCAAATCCCTCGTGTTTGCAGGGATACGTTTGCAGAAAACACTTGGGTCTGGTGGCGGCTCCTCTTCAGAAGAACTGAATAATTCGGGGGTCTCAACATCTGAAATCTCCAGGTCGGTGTCTGACAAGGAAAAGGTCCCATCAAGGTCACTCTTCCCATTATGATTTTTGTTCACCGTTTTTTCCCAGTCTGGCCCAAGAAAGTCACCCAGTAAGAAACTGCACTTGAGATTTGAAGACCTTGAAAAAGTGCTGGGGTTGTTGCGCAACTTCACCAAAGGCTCCCCACGAGAAGTCTTGAAGACACAAGTAACCACCCCGAACAATACGGCTGCTGCTGTAGGAACTGACCAAGAGTTACCTCACCAAATTTTGGCAAGAAACAGAATCAAGCTTAATTGCCAGTGATGTGCTTTGTGCAGGTAGGCTATGTAACATGTAGGTCTTGATTTGTGCATGAAGGATACTGAGTCATAACAAATTAGTGATTCTGTGCGAATTTGGAGAAATCACTTGTGCAGTGCCGCGGTGTCATTTTTCTGCCAGGATGCCTGCCAGTGAGTTCAGGTCTGTGTAGGTAAAGTCTCCAGGGTCTCCCAAGCGCATGCTGGCAATGTCAAACCCCTGCAGTGTCAAGAGATCCTCCAGGTTTTGCAATGAAAGAAAAGAAAAGGCATAGAGAATAGCCAGATTAATAGCAGTCTGTCAAATCTAATCTTCACCGATCTGATGCTTGCAAGTGTCAGACGATGTTGTGATTCATGCCTTTGCTTTGATATGGTATGGACCGGCAATAGTACAGTGCTGCATCAAATACTGATCATGTATCTTAGTATCTTCTCCATCTGTAACGATTCAATGAATAATAAAATGAAAAAATAAATAAATGTAACTGTAATTTAGAATATATTATATTATATCATTATATCATAATCATTGTCATTAATAAATAAATAATAAAAAAATCATATCATATGTTATAAACATTCTTTACATAGCAACAAATCACAATGATTCAGTCACCACAAAGCAAGCTAGGTGCCCGTCCTCAGCACACAGAAAGGTTTGGGACTGGTAGTCCCACAACTTCACCATTGTTGTCAATGCATGGATGCGGCCATCCAAAACATTAGCATGGCGTCCGACAGATCCTGATTGACCAGGGTTCTCCAAAAGTGGTAAGTGAAATTCAAAGTTCCATTACACAAGGGCGGACAAACTTAGAAGTTAGGATGTGATGTTTATGGGGGGATGATTGAACACTTGGAATGCAATTGCCAACAAAAAAACAATTCATGAACAAACCGGACCCGATGCCCCTTCGACTTCAATTTTCACCTAGTTGCGAGCGAGATCGGAAATGCAATTGCGCTCTGATGGCCGAATTCCTGATGCCTTGAATTGGCAATGGACAAATGACAAACATTCGATTGAAGTATGGTGTTCCATCCAAGAAATATGATGCTTGATAGTGACAATGGCACATGTAGAATCATTGGAATAAAAGGTCCTTCTTGGGGTTAAGGAAAGTCAGTTGAGTCATACTGTTAAATGCCGACATATTCGCTGTACAGTTTGCAGGTTACGGTTTGGTCATAAGGAAAGGTGTGCTATGTGGTACGGCATGTTACAATATGCTTATTCCCGAGCATCGTGAGAGATGATAAAACAACTAAACACTCCTTCTTGTACTCTATGACTCTGACTATGAGACTATGACTCAGACTGTATAATTTTAAGAAACTAAGTCTATGACGACTATGACTGTGACTATGACAAAGACGATGACTCTGACTCTGACTATAACGACTTTACAAAAACTAAGACTCAGACTATGACTCTGACTCTGACTATGACTTTGATTCAGACTATAAGCTATGATGTTGACTATGACTCGACTAGACTATGACTCGACTACTATAACTTACAACTTTTATTCAAAACTTGTAATCTATAACTTTTAGCCTGAAATTCCTGAAATAATCTGAACAATACTATATAAGCGATTCAGTGGGAAGTTTGAGAATGGGACACTTACAGTGCCGCTCTGATCTTGTGATGAATCAACACGTCATGTATCATATTTTGATCGTCGTAGTCGTAGTATTTTAGATACACTGTACTGCACTTTGTGACTTCAGTATACGTTTGAATTATGATTTATTTGGCCTTGACGAAAGGAAAGGAGAATACACTCAGAATATGGAAAACAAGTGCTTTGACATGGACGTGACATAGTACTATAGTACTATATACTGTTACAGACAGTGAATCTCAGAAATTGTTAAATGACGGTACATGACGGTATATGACGATATGATGACTGACTATTTGATAAAATGATGTGATATGACTAAATGAGGTTATGTGACCAAAAGAACGTGACAACATATTTATCATATTATGGTGTTTCTATTAAGCAACTAAGGGCCCGCAAATATAATAGTGCACCATGATTCATGATAGTTAAGTTATGAATGATGAATTATGAATCATAAATTCTGACGTTACATTAGTGTTTATGTCGATGTCACATACAATGGAATTGTTCATGAAATGTTGAAGGTAATGCAGCTTTTTACTGTAAAAGAGTTTTGTCACTTACTGACTTACTTACTTACTTACTTACTTGCTTATAACTTATGTAACATATGTACGTACTTACTTACTTTCATACTTACTTGTAAATGTGCAATTTAAATCATGTACGGACCTGTAAGGAATAAACCATGCTTTCAATACTGATTCTGATTCCATGTTTTACTAAGAAAAGAAAATTGATAATGATAATGTGAAATGTGTTACTATTCTTTTAGCTTCAAGTTAAAACAAAATTGGAAAATATACTATCAAAACCAACAGTTTATATATAGCGGGAAGCGGTTTCCAGCGGTTTCCAGCTATATATACATTTATCCAAAGTATATATAGCGGGAAACGGTTCCCAGCGGTTTCTGACTATATATAATTTATGTTTATATATAGCGGGAAGCGGTTTCCAGCGGTTTCTGACTATATATGTTTTTTTTTAATATATAGCGGGAAGCGGTTTCCAGCGGTTTCGGACTATATATACCACCCAAAACTCTGGAAGCTATTAGAAGCTATTAGAAGCTAAAAGAAGCTAATTGGAGTCTAATTGGGTTTGGGTGGTATATATAGTCAGAAGCGGTTGGAAGCGGTTTCGGACTATATATAAAGTCATGTTTATATATAGCGGGAAGCGGTTCCCAGCGGTTTCTGGCTATATTTAACAACAAAAAGTTATATATAGCGGGAAGCGGTTCCCAGCGGTTTCTGACTATATATCACAAGATGGACAAGATATATTATATATCATATATCAAATCACATATATTATGGCCTGTTCATATCATACTTTGAACTTTACGAACCTGAATCTGAATATGATTGATTTGATACTTTTCAAAGTGAGCTATACTTCCAATGGTTTCCCCCAAGTTTTTTCCAGGGAAGATAGGGAAGTGAAGCCCGATGATTGCTACCACTCCGACTGCATTTCATTTACTAAACTGAACTAGACTAAACAAAAAATGTGGCACTAACCCTGACACTTTAAGTCCCAAACCAAGTTGCCTGCAGATAGGCAAATTGGATGTCCAAAGAATCAGCTTCCCTTGAATTCAGCAATTTTCGGGTTGGCTCCGGTAAAAGGCATGAGTAGCCAGCTCCGACTCCATAATCCTCCTTCAATTGCTGGACAAGGTTTTGTGTGGCAGCACTTTGCTTCCCATCCTGGAGGTTTGTGACAGGCAAAAAATGACATCTGCTATGGGTCCAACTTGGCAATTTTTTCCCAAAAATATGTGACAAACCGTAAGAAATCTTGGCAAGGTCTGATAAAAAGGCCATCATACCGATAAAGAGGCCCGTGGGACTTATGTCCTGCAAATCAATCTTAGAAGCTATTTATAAAATGGCAGAAGCTATTTATAAAATGGCAGAAGCTATATATAAAATGACAGAAGCTATATTTAAAAAAATCAAACATCGGAGGTCGAGAGGGGCCACCCAAATATTGTCAACTAGCGAGAAGCCTCAAATCATGGGTTCCCATAAATTTGACCTTCCGGAACCAAATCTAGACTGTGGGTTGTTCCCACTAGATGTCCTTGGAAACTGGTGGGGGATGGGGCTCCATCTCAAAGGATTTCAACACTTGCCGGACATATGCCATGCAGTCTCCAGCACTGCTTGACTGTGTATGTGAAGGGAGCACTTCCAGAATGATATGGGCCAGGGACCGCATCTCCCCTTCGTCTATCATCTCCTTGCTAACCATCAGAAAGTAGATTCGTTTTCGAGTCTGGGGCAAACCATAGGAAGAGCTCCTGGGTGGGCTGATGTTCACCAAGAAACGTGACACAAAGTACTTAATACTTAGTAAATCAAATTATCAAATATAAAAATATTATCATATCATCAAACTACTTAAACGATTGAAATGACAAGGAATTCCCTACATAACATTTTTTGATCTTCGAAAAGGAGTAAAATATCGTATTATTCAGGATAAAGTAAATGGTAGAGGATGGTAAATGCAGTATTACAAATAATTTAATCTTAATCTATCAATAATATATGATAGCTTAATATATACTTGAACTTGTCTCACTAGGTTGGGGCATTTTTGGAATTCACACGCCAACACCCGGGATCACATGGAAATTATGGTCCAGCTGATGGAAGAAACTGGATGATAGTTTCACAGGAGTAAAGTACTACCATTGTATCATATCAAATCATATCATATGATTCCATATCGTGTTAGCATGTCAAATCAAAAAAAAACTTGTTATATTTCAATGTACTTCACCCGTTTGTTCTCTGCAGAATAAAAGCCGCCAAAGGTACTCCATGTGTAGAATTTCCAAATGATACCCTGGGATGAGCTGCAACCCAACTGGTTCTCGGTCAAGCAAACCCTTGAGAATGTAGTCGATCGGGGCCTCGGGATTTGAAGTGACAACATGTAATGATGGGTGAGGGAAACCTGTCGCATTGTGAGTTAGGGACCCGTTAGGGACATTGAAGAATATTTCAAATTGTACAGACTGTAAAGATTTCGATCTATCATATCATATATCATTATCATTGAATCATATCATATACAATAAATTATTTGATGTGATTATATGATATGAATCGAATATATAATATGTAAAAAACATTTATGAATGAGATTTTGATTTAATAAGTAACGTACCAGTTTTGTATTGTTTGTTCAGAAAAGACATTTGACATTTGAAATGAGTGAATTATGGAAATGATCTGAAGATTATATAATATCGACATGTGACATCGATATGTCGATACGACTATAATTTATTGAATCCGAAAGACCGTCATTATTAATAGCATCCTGCTGATCATGATGGGATGATAGGTTTGTGTGGACTGCATGGACTTTGACTTTGAGTGACGGGTTCAACAACTTATGGAACCAAAACTTATGGGTTCAACAACTTATGTACCGCATATGAACTCTGAACCGGGACCTGATACATAGAGAAGTCAAGTCACATCATATCATATCAATTTGTGAGTTGTTAATTTATCATCAGAAACCCTCTTCCGTCCCTCACATCAACACAGGCATTCAATGTGTTTCTAACAAAGAAATCAACGCGTTGGCCTGTGTACTGTGCAGTCACATAACATAAACATAAAGGACAAACAATGATGGCAAAGTGAATGTTTTCATCCCTACAGCCATCATTCTGCCTAGTCTATAGCCAGCTATGCAGCCATGATTCTGATTCTATGGCTCTGATTCTGATTCATCATTTTTGCACAAAATGATCAGTTTATATTGTAGTGTCCTGTCTGTGCATTTGTGGTAATGGGCAATTGGGGAATAATGAGCCAAAATCAGACCCGATTTCCGGAAACTAATTATTTGATTCTGATTTGCTATCATGAAAAATCACATCTTTTTCCCATCAGACTTTTTACACCGAACTGCGATCAAACCTGCACAAGCTGAAGTTGTCAATGAGCAGCACTCAATGCTGCTAGGACTCCTGAAGCAAACTCAGCAACTTCACGACTCTCCCGATTGCTTTTTTGAATTGCTGACGGATGGCCGCTGCTGGAACTTGAGCTGCTTGCCTGCCCCGCTGCCCTGCTTTTCTCAATCATGGCTCTAAGTTTCACTTTCGTTTCCTCTACAAGCTTGCTTTCCTTGACATGGGATGACAAACAGTAGCCATGAATCCAGCCCGGTGGTCGCACTCGAGAATAATACCACGAAAATCGAATGGATGCTTTCGGAATCGGTTTCTTGCAGTGCAAACAAACAGATCGCGCACTGGCTGCAAGCCCTCCTTCGGACATCCCAATCTCATTGGAAAAGTAGCTTCCTGCTGCCCTAGATCCGCCACTGTTGGTCTTGATTGCAGCTGCTGCTGCCTCACGAAGACTGTCCATGTGTTGAATCTCCTCGGCAAGGTCCGCAATTTGTTCCATCCCTGACTTCACTGTCTCGGACATTGGAACAGCCCTCTCACTCTCTTCATTGGGATCTATTTCCGATTCAGAGTCGAAAGAAAGCGAATCACCAGATTCATTTGAAGAATCCGGCATTTTCTCATGCATCTTTTTTTTGTGGGGGGCAGCTTTGGCCTCATCCCCCTTTTGCATCTTCTTTTTGGCAACTGTTTTCGGTGTTTTCCTTGTTTTCCTCGGCATATTCAAGCCGAAAGGAAGCTTGATCGCTGCCTTCTTGTTGGAAATGTCTTTCGGAATTGTTGTCTCACTGGTGAGCTCGAAATCCCCGACAAGAATTTCTGGATTGGACTTCAAAGTGTGACCCTCGTGAAGGAAAGCTTGGCACTCCCACACTTGCAGTGTAACTTTGAATTCTGCTGGATTGACACTGTCCAATCTGTTCCGGAGAAGTTGCAGGAAAAGTTCATGCGATGTCAAAACTCGAGGTGCCCCGTTGTAGAGTTTGATTGCCACTTCTGTCACATCGCCGTCTGTCACTGCAGCTTCAATCAACATATGCACCAATGGTTTTTTCAGGACCACGCCAAGAAAACAAACAATCGAATTGCTGCAACCATCACTTGAAAACATGAGAAGGTTTCCCGGTAAAAGCTTGTTGTGATCAAGTTGCTTGCCAAACCCAAGAACCAGCTTCTTCACCACGTCATGCAAAGGATCAAGATGGCACAGAAAGTCAAAGCAGGGTCGCAGGTGGTAGGTGAATTGGTCGTCTTTATCATCTGCTGTCTCTGGCATGTGCGACTTCTCAAGTGGCTTGTGGAATGAACTGGAAAGAGATTGCTCGATTTCAGCGTCAGTGCTCACAACATCAATTGCTGCGGGCTTGAAAGCACCAGCACCTTAGAGATGTCTGGCTAGGGACAACATGAAAATCAGGTAACAGAAATTTAAATCATTTTACAACTAGTAAAGTAAGTATTTCCACTTTATGCAGAGGCAACAACGCCATAAATTGATACTGTGTGATGATATCTGGTTTTAGCTTAATGCTCAAGTCAAAATTTGGTTTCATATCTAATTATGCTCCACTTTTCTGTAGATTCAAAATATTCAAATAAAAGAACTGTAAGCAATAGTACAGACAGGAACAAACAACAACTGCAACTCCACCCAGTAAGTGAAACAAACTTACTGTAACTTGCCTTGGTGTCCGACACCGCTCACTAATCTGAGAATTTGGTCTAGGCACTGTCACCATACTGTGTCGGCAAGCTCCAAATTGCGTGGCCTCTGAAGCATTGCTCGTTGATCTGGAGCCGGCGACAAGAAATCTTTTCTTTGCTTTTCTCCAAACTGAGCTCTCCAAATGGTCTTGCGAGTCACATTCATGTGAACTTGCTCCTGAACCCCCGCCCCTGTCTCGTTTTCGACGCAATGGTTTTTGCGCCAAACTATCGACCATATCCTGTTGTACTGCCGCCTCAGCACTGTAGGGTTCTTTCTCATGTTCAGTCATGGATCTCCACCTGGTAGAAATATCCCGAATCCGATCTTTGTACGCTTCTTTCGTCAAGGATTGACCTTCCAACTGTTTCTTCTGAAAAACATTCCATCCAGAGAGTTTTCGAATCTTCCTTGTAGATGCCTTCTCAATTCTTGCTTGTTTCTCCTCCAAAGTTTCTCGAGTAGTGCAAGTTTTTGATGCTTTTTGCTCCTTTGCTGCCCAAACAAGCTGATAAAAAATACTATGAAATATCAAATATCAATATCTAATATCAATATAATAAAAATAATATAAATAAAATAATTATTTAAAATAATTCATCGTGTAGAATAACCAACAAACCAAGAAAAAACACTACAGCACCCCGGTAAAACCCATATGATGGCCATGCAGCTATGCTATGCCGTGCATGTTTTTTTGAATGCTTTGCTGCCCTAACATCAATCAAAAAATGCTGATGTAAGCAAAACTGAGAAGCAATTGAGGAGTATTGGTTGGAGCTTTTCGTTCCAACTGTTTTCAATACTGAACTTGACACGACTTTCTCTGGGAGTGTTGCCAAGCCGACAGATTCCTGCACCCAGTGGTTCTGTTTGACTGCAGATTGAATTAATGTCGTTTCCATAGCGGCAGGTATGCCCTTAGTGCTATAACCAGATCGTCTTGATACTGACCACTGTACTTGGCCATTTTTCAACTCCACTACATCTGATGTTGTGGGGGTCCAACAACTCAGATCACCCAAAATCTCTTGGACCTCAACTTGAGCAGCTTCTTGCTCCTCGAGTGTTTGAGACGAAAGATTGGGAAACTGGCGAAGGAGTGGCGCAGTCAAGCCCACATCCACACAATGTGAACATTTGAGTTTGGCTTCCAAAGCTGAGAACATGTTCACAAATTCCTGAGTGGTACTGCAATTCAAAAGGCCAAATGTTTTGTAAGGAGGTGCCTGAAAATCCAGTTTGAATCTCCGGTAACTGTCACTGATGCACACCAACAGGATTGTGAAGATTTTGTTCAATTGCTGTGGTGAAGGCTGTAGCCCCATTGTGACTTCATGCAAAAGCCCCACATCCAGAAATGTAATGTACTTTTGGATAACGCTGTCCGCCAAGCTGCCACCCACCACTTTCATGAACTTTTCCTTGGATTTGTTCTGGAGCTTCACACTTTCTGGGTGCCCTTTGCCCAAGAAACACAAATCATGCAGTATCTTCGTGTGACCCATCATGAAGTTGATTGCATATTCCAGTGGTTGGATCAGTGAGTCCACTATCATCGCCGACTTGAAAAATCCATCCTTGGCAAACTCTTTGCTTACCAATTTGCGCCTCAAACCGTTCTGAGCAGCGTAGTTTTGGTCACAGTCAAGGGCATCTGCCAACATGTGCTGCAAATCACTTTCTGCTGAAAAGGGTTTTGCTTCGGAAGAACCCAGCAGTGAATCAATCAGGGAAGCATCTTCGGGATGGTTTGAAGATACATGCTCATCCATTTCTGCAAGCACACGTGGCAGAATGTTGAAACAGCAAGTGCCCACTTTGATAAAGCTGGATGCTGGTGCATAATGTTTCATTCGGTACAGAAGGGGTGTTTGATACCCTCGACCCATAAATGGAATGAGATGGGATAGCAACTTGCACCTGGCTTCATCGTCAGACTGACAGCAGGGTGGCTTTCCTGGTCCCTGCGATGTCAAGCACCAATGTGTAATCACGGAAGAACACGTGTTGCCATTTGCAAAATGCAAAAAATCTTCCAAAGAAGCCTTCATGTTCTTTGAGCTTGAGGTGAACCCATTGAGGAGCCACGCCAAGCGTACTTTCCATTGGTCCATCTCATCAGGAAACTGAGCAACTGCAATGCCTTAGCCATTGAGCTTCATCCAAAATTTGAACACATGACATTACGTGCGAAATATTCATCCCTGAGCCTGGAGTTGTGATATACAAATACTTTCAAATAAAACAAATATTATATTATTGTGTTTCGACTTATATGCTGTAGCTACATCATTTGCGTCCATATTGCGTCCAAATGAACCAGATGAAAATGAATCTATGATATTATCATATGATATGAATTATTCTGGATTGTTTATTTGCACTATGGCACTATGGCACTATGAATTATGAATAATTACGCAGCTGCAGATGCATAAACAAATAATATCCTATGATATGATATGATATGGTTTTGAAACAAACCAAGCATATCAAGTCAATATCACTGTGAATATCAGATCATATCAAATCAGAATACTGGACCATATCTCATATCGAACCAATGAAACTATCATCAATGCAATCAGCGTTTGAATATCTCCCGGTCCCCCAAACTGCCAAACATAGATTTTGATTTGTTGATTGAATGTGAATACAACATCAAACCCAACATCAAATCATGATTCTTCTGAATCTCTGAACAACACGCTCTTACAACTTTCAATTGAAGACCCAGAAATTTCAACATGACACACACACACACACACTAGAAGAACTTTCCACAGAATCATTTGATCATTTGCTCCAAGGTTCGACGGAATACACCCTCCTTGTTCACCAGGGAAACCAAGGCTCCGCTGATCGCTCGCCGGAAAGAATACTGCTCGTATAAATGGCCCAGCCTGACAAGTGTTGACCAGTAGTTCTCGATTGACAAAGCAACCGGCTTTCTGATGAGGGCTGCCTGATGAACCCCGCATCGCATCCGCAATCCCAAAGTACGGTGGACGGCGCTGTCAAAATTTTGCCCTTGCTCTCTACGTCGTTCAGAAAGGATGCGCATTTCTGATTTCCAGAAAGCATCATTAGCTTTGAGGGCATCGCCAACCATCACAAAGCTTCGCCAGCGCGCTCTGTCTAACAACGTTTCAGGGCACTGCAGTCTCAACCAGTACGCGCCAAGCCCTGATGCGCAGACCAGCATCCATGAGGTGAAAGCTGCGTGCAATGAATCGGCCTTTGAAGTGGGAAGACAAAGTACTGGAGTTGGTACGTGCAAGAGTTGCCATTCACTGTCACTGTCACAATTGTTGTTGTAGCGTATGTAAACTGATTCCACAGTGTTCATGACAGTATGAACAACTGTCCGCTCTGAAATTTGGCCTCTCATTCGTGTATTCGTGTCGTCAGCCACGCATGTGTTGACTACATGCTGGATATCCTTCTCTGTTGCAAACAAAGAGCTCACTGCCCCTACCATGCATTGCAGAAAACTCCAAATACATCGGGCTCTCTCCCGCATGATTTGTTTGCTTGACCGTTCGGACTGAAAAACAGATGATGATGGATGTCCTGCAACTTGGCTGCTGACTTTGGATTACGCTGGAGTCAAGTACTCTGACTGCAATCGTTGTGCGAAACTATCATCCCCGGAACGTTGCCCTTGTTGGCTCGATTGGGCTTGGCCACTCTGAGCTTTCACTCTAGCTGCAGCCACACGGGCGGCTGAGGTTTGGATCCTTCTCTTGTTTCTGGCTGAATCCTCTTCCTTTTGGATGTTGGGGTCAAGAGAAATTGGTTCAAAGCGATTCCACAAATCGGACAACACCATCGCTGGCAAAATGCCACCCTGCACCCTGCTGATGTGAAACCTACTAGATGCTAAATCTACCTTGGCATGTAGGCTAGTGGCTCAATGGCTGTAGGCTGTACTCGTACTCTATTGTATGGTACTAAGACCTAAACTACTCTGACTGACTACCCTATATAATTCAATTTGACTACCATTACTGGGCCCATTACTTACAACTTACTGGACCGTACTAATTTGTATACTTGGCCTACAATTCGGATAATTGCTCTGGTCAGGCTCTGGTACTGGAAATGAGAACCCGCTATAGAACTGTTTTAGACAGTTTGGTTCAGTTGAATCTTGACATGGAACACATTAATCATGAATCCTGAATATCAAAATTAATCATAGATCGTAGATCACCATAGACCAATCAAAATCACATGTCACATGTTACATGTTCATTTGTTTTTCTAACAGGAGCTCACAGCTCCGCAAGAACGTGCCCATGCAACATTTGTTTGCTGCTGCCTGATTAGAAGAAACTTTACACTGCTCTTTCTGGATGTTCCTCTGTGTCTTGAGTGTGGGCCGCCGATAAACCATGGGATCAAGTCTTTCTGAGGAGAAAGCACAAGTCAACCACACAATCTCGTATTGGCCGTATTCCGAACAATAAACCATAATAAACCAAACAAAAATAAGAAGTTAATAATCTGTCTGATTGATCTACAAATTCTACAATGAACAAATCAAACTTGAACTTGGTGCGAAACACGAAACCTTATTGCGTCACACAACGGGTAATTTTGCTCCCGATTCAAGAGCCGAGCTGCAGGATAGGTCTTGTAGAAGCTGCCTTTGCAAGTGTCGGGGAACCGGTCGTAGATAGCGGCCACCTGTGGCCAAGAAAAGGTCTGGCGTGGGTTCATGGAAGGTTTGTCAGTGGGGTGGGATGTGCGAGTTGTTCTTT
This sequence comes from Breviolum minutum Mf 1.05b.01, assembly GCA_000507305.1. Lineage (NCBI taxonomy): Eukaryota > Dinophyceae > Suessiales > Symbiodiniaceae > Breviolum > Breviolum minutum. Next base: position 53,320 of record DF240773.1, read on the forward strand.
GTTTGAAGGATTGCGCGGACACTGGGAGGTGTAAGGCTTACCTTCTCAACACAATGACATGCAACCGCTCCAAACACACTCATTTATCATCACACCGGATCCATCACCCGCATGATTCCGCATGATTCATCAATCACCATCACTTGACTATGACTCGTGACCATGGACCATGACTATATGGCTATGGCTATGGCTATCACTATCGCCTAGCCTATCGCGATCAATGATCAATGATGAGTGATGAGTCTCCAGTCTCCAAACAAACCCCGCCTGCTCCAAGATTACCACTGAAGGCCTTCTGTCACCTAAGCTGCGTGTTGGTAATGGCAGAGTAAGGTTTGGTTGTTGGGGCAGGAAATCACATGAAACCAACAACCTTGAATCGACCATGATGTAATGGATTCGATCGTGACTGCCACCACTGAGATTGCTCTTTGTCTGGTAAAACGCCACCGAATGAATGGTGAAAGTTGGTTGGTCACAAAGTTTTGCATGATGTAGTATTAGTAATCAGTATTAGTAATGTAATGTGATTATGTAATAGTAATGTAATAGTAATGTAATGTAATGTAATGTAATGTATGTGAAGTGTGCATGTATAAGTAAGCTATTGTCTATCGTTTCGGAAAATTGCGAACTAAAATATGCAATTTCATCAGATACCGTCAGAATTTAATAGTAAGCAATAGATATACTTAGATATCATCTTTTATTGTAGTTAATGTATTTTGTTTTTTAGTAACTATAGTAAATATACTAATTAATTACTAAATAATTAATAGTACTACCCG
>DF240773.1:54444-104869 GCA_000507305.1 Breviolum minutum Mf 1.05b.01
TTGTTTCTAGGTAGGTAACTTTTGCGTTGGAAAGATGAAGACCATAGATCGTATAACTTCGTATAATGTATGCTATACGAAGTTATTAACGTTTAATGATTTGTTTTTTTTGAAACATGAAATATCATAATTCAAATATAATGATCCCGAATCCCTTTCTGAAATTTCGGGCGCGTAAAACCTGCCTTGGCCATAATTCAGCAAAGGAACGGATGTGTCGACTCACTGAATGAAATACCTCCCCATTCTCCGAATGGAACGGGTTGTTGTCGAACCTTCGCTTGTTCAGCCGTGAGAAAGGCTGGCAAGGAAAGCCGGCGCAGTATATGTCCTAGAAAGTTGGGCTGTTGACTGGTCAAGTTCCAAAGGGTTCAAAATCCCGTGAGAGTTTACAAATTTCGTAGATGAAGGCTGAAAAAACCCACATGGAATGATTTGATGAATGACGTGAAATTGAACAAATTGCACTGATACTGATACTGGAATTCAACATCTGAATTGGAAATGCGGGACGGGGATCTGAATACTCAATAATTAGTAAGTTACGTTCGTCTTAATCTCAGTAGTGCAAAGGCATGATTTCTGATTTCTTTGCCAACAAAAACCAAAACATTGTGACTTGCCTGCCTGATATTTTTGTGCCCAGTGGTGATAGGCCTGAACATCTGAAAGCCCTAGCGTATAGGACGTGTACTCGTCACTCACGTGTTGGTCATATCATATCATACTATGGTCACATCTCTGTTCCAAGTCTAATTGCATAATTTAAGTGTAAAAATCAATGATCCAATACCAAAGTCAATGTCAATATCATATCTCATATTCAGATTCAGATTATCCAGGTTCATAATTTATCATTTCAAATCACATCAAATCAAAGAATTTGAAATCAATCAATGTCATCGTCAATGTCAGTATCAATGTCAATCAATATCAATTATCAATGTCAATATCTAATATCTCATTTATCTAATCATTATCCATTATTCAAACATTGAATGAATTACTAATTACGTTCTTACTATTTGTAAGGCAAGTATCTCATTTGACTCAAGTCTTTCGACACTCAAATCCAGTGAAAGTACCTCCAATTGCCCACAGGTGGCTCCTCCTTGAATGGCACGTAGCATCCACACAGTGCTTCGGGATGCAGTGTGCAATTCATGCGGGTAGACTCGCTTTCGAGGTCGGCCACATCTTCAAACACATGGTTGACTCGGTCCACAAGGATGACAAAGGTAAGTCCCCAACATGTGCTGTTTGCAAGTCACTGCCCACGCAGAAAATATGCAGAGTATGCAAGAGACATTGATGGAATATTTAAAAAAACCAAAAATTACTAGTTTTAATTAGTAGTCCGAAATTATCATTCATTTCATGTCATGTTTGTTACTGTTCATATTTCTTGACAATGTCAATGTGACTGTGTTTTGATTTTGGATGATGAGATGGATATATAATATTTAATACTATATACAAAATTACATAATTCATAATATATCATAATGTAACTTAAAAAAATGAACTTATATTATATATAATATTTTTCAATTGTACAGACACGGGAAAACGGAAAACTTGTTAAATAGGAATGGACTGACTATATGATGTTATGATATGCTGAAGCAGCAACAAAATATAGTTGTACAGTTGTACAAGTTAATGGCATTGGCATTGGCATTGTTTTTCAACCAAGTGACGGGAGGGCCTGTCATAGTTCAGCATCAAAAACTCTCTCTTCTTGGGGTCTTTCTCCAAAGCGGCGACAGTAGGGCACTTCCAATCCAAATGCGCTTCCAATTGCCGCCTCATGAATACAAAAGAGCTTTAATGTTTGTGGTCAGGAGTATGGAATGTGCTAGTAATCATTGAACCTTCTGCAGACCCGAACATTTTCAGGATGGGAACTGAAAATACAGGCTGCAGAATCATGGAAGTTACACCTCCTTTTTGTGACGGCTGCAGGTCTATTCTATCAGATTCCATCATGGATAATTGCCAATTCAAACATACCTCTGCCATGCAAACGCGACACATGATGTATGTAGCGGTTCCCATGCCAGCGCAGGCTTCGACCAATGACAACCTAGGTTACGGCGCGATAAGGACTGTTTCTAGTGGAACTTTTGCTTGGAAAGATGAAGACCATAGAATCATATATCATATATCAGAGATGAGATGAGATAGAAAATTTAGATCATGATAGATGGTAGAAAGATGTCAAAGGTCAAATCAAGCACCAGTGTCAGTATGTTACAGCATCTGTGTGTCACAGTATGTTTGTTTGCCCGTTCTTTCTACTGATATAATCCACCCACAGACATGGTGACATTCGCTGGGAAATTTATTGGTGGGGAAAAACGTGGTAGCAATACCTCAGAAGTTTTGGCAGAGTTTTTCTACAAATACGTGATTGGTCATCAATCATCAGCTAGCTGATGCCGACATAGTCCCACCAAAAAAAATATAATCAAAGCCCATAACACATTGCAGTCGGTCTTCTACATGTTCTGGACTATGACTAAGGTGACTCATGACTCATGACTATGAGACTATGATAATTCTGACTCTGACTGACTCTGACTGTAGACAATAGACTGACTATATAATGTTACATTTTATCATAATGAAAAAATAATAATAATATAATACTATACTATAAAAATAATAATAAAATTTTATGAAAATGAAGACTATGACTCTGGACTCTGGCGGCTATAAATAACTTAAACTTTAACTATGACTAGACTGTGACCGGACAATACTTTAACTATACTTTATGGACCATGTTACCATGTTAACCAATGACTCATGACTCTGACCACAACAATGATAATCACAACAACTATGACTATGACTATGACTATGACTTATGACTCATGACTCATGACTCATGCCGATCAATTATCATAAATCATAAACAATAAGCAGTCAGCATTGGTAAACATTTCCCCCCTGCACCACCCATTGTGGAGAAGTGACGGGTAAGAACCAGAGGCACATCTGCTGTGAAGGCCCAAAGCTTCCTTGTAGCGCTCCGCCCATTCCAAAAAAGGAAGGTCGTGGATCTTCCTTGGAATGACACGCACAAAATCACTTCACATTTCAACATCACATCGCTGTCACTCTAGATGAAACTTTTGTTTGGTACATAGTTACATAATGCTTTTCCACTGATTTGAAACTTCCCAACCTGAGTTGTTTCTTTTTTGCTACATTCCTACATTACTTACAATTTTTTATATAGCATTACTATTACAACTTACTTACTATTAGTTACATATCATACATTACTTACTACTACTATATCCAGATTACCTCTTGAGGTATTTGCTGATTTGCTGGTAGTATTGTAGCCAAGCCAGCCTACCGCACATTACACATTGATACTTGAAAGTCGGCTTTACATATCCGCTACGGCCTCTAATCTACCGTACTGTATGATGGGTGGAACAAATTCTGGAAGCTATCCAGTTTTTTTGGCCACCTCTTCGTTGCTCTTTGATGTTCACTCTGAACTAAATCCACAACCAAATGCAAATACTCAGATAAAGATACAAATACAGGATACAGAATAGTTGATTCAGTTCACAGTAACCAAGAACATTTTGACCTAAAAGGGGTAACAGGAAACACGTGATGATTGAACTGAGGCTGAACCCAGCATTTTGAGAATATTTTGGAAGGGAGTCATAATACCCATGGCCCCATGGCCCATACTGATGCTGTACTCACAATCACCAACTTTCTGCCCACAACTTGCCAGTCAAATCTATTAGCAAAGTGTCTGTCCACCATTTGGCAGAAGTCTCGCCATGGCAAAGCAAACCCAAAACAACTTCGAATCTCACCCAAGCTTGACTTCAAACTTGGCGGCAACCCTTAACTTTTTGCAGCCCTCGCCCTCGCTTTAATTTACTTTGGCAAGGCTTCTTCTTTCTTTGCAATGGTGGTCGCGGTGGTGGGGGTAGAGGGACTGAGTTTCCTTTGTGGCGCGTGGGTTGGTGCTCAGAGTTTCGCAGCCTTTGTCTTTGTGAGTGTCTTTGTGTTGGACTGGGATCAATTGGGAGGGATGAAGGAGGAAGGGGTGGAGGTGGCGGTGGTGGCGGTGGTGGTTTGGGGAGTGGGCGCTTGCTGGGTGTAGTGGTCGCTGGTTTGCTCCGCCTTTTGACTCTTACCCACCTCCGAACCTTGATCCGGCGCTTCATTGAAGCACTCAGTACAAGTATTACTGTATTACTTTTACAACAGAGTTCCCAACCAAATGATACAGGGGCCGAGCCTAAATGTGCTACAGATTTCCAGAGTGCCCTTGCTTTAAATACCGATATATGATATATACCGATAACCCTGTGAAAACAACATCTGGAACAACTCTCAAAGCTGACTAGCACACACATGTGCACATTTCACATGTCATGTAACATGTCATGTATGTAGTGGCAGCATCAGGGTTTACTTTATAAGACATACAGTCTTTCCCGTCATGTTTCGTGTCCATGGCCCTTTATTTGGCACTCTCTATATCCAAACTGTATCATTTAATTTGGTGGAAATTGGCAAATTATTGGGAAAAAGAAACATAAATTTATATATAGCTTCCCAGGGTTTATATATAGCTTCCAATGATTTATATATAGCTTCCAATGATTTATATATAGCTTCTGGGTATGAGAATTCCCAAACAGAGAGTGCCAAATAAAGAGGCCCACGCACACCCTAATATATATATATATATATTCTTTTTTGGAAACTTCATGAACATTGAAATTGGTATCGGTGATATTGGTATCTCTGATGTCCAAAAACAAATGCCCCAATCCCAGGATCCAGCAAACCGAAGATGGGCCAACGGCTATGAATCGTATCCTTAGCCGATTTTTTGTGGAGTTGTGTAGGAAAAAAGCATGGAAAAACACTCTCCGAAAAGACCACTGAACAGCCCAAAAACGCTGTAGACCGTAGTCATTTGAGTTGGAACATGATTCAATTTTCCCTTTGATTCTCCTGAAAGACATATTGTCATATTGTTTTGTTCATTTGAACCCTTCCAATCTTGGAAAAGAAATCCAACTTTCATAGACCTCTAAAACAAACCTCCAGAGGTAACCTCCAATAGTTGGATGACATGGAACCTTCGTTTCAACCAAATGCCCTGTGTTTTCAACTTGTTTCGTAACTCGTTGAAAAAAGCCAACTCAGGATGCTTGCGATGAATGTGTTGAAACTGGATGATATTTTTCACTGGGTTGTCGGTCTTGTCTCCTGATAGTTGTTTGAATTGACTTGTAATTTGCACTTCTATTATATATGGGTGTTTCCTTAAATGGTGGTACCCCCAAAACACCCCAAAATGATCATGTTTAGGAGGAAAACCCATGGTTGTTGGGTACCACCATTTTAGGAAACCTCCATCAAAAAATCTATAATTGTATACACATTTATGCAAGCTTCTTTGACAGTACTTCTCTTACAACATAACCCACCGTTTTGGAAGCGTGCGAACGGCTCTTGCTGCCATGCAAGCTAAGGGTCCCAGTAAGATAAAGGAATCTGATCCCACAAAGGGATACTGCCAAACATCGTGTGAAGCAATGCCTTTGTTCGCCTCTCGCCTGGACGAAAAACACCCAGCGACCGAGTGGATCACAACGGGTTGGTATACACCCCGGCTGAAGACTGATATGGAACTCAAAAATGATGGTGACCGAAGATGAGATTCCTTTTTTTAAGGGTCGTGATTTTCAAGTTCCATGCTAGTTTTCGAGGCTGTAACTGTTCTCAAATTGATAAACCTTGCTAGGATTTTCGGATCTACTCCATCCGCAAAACACTTAGGGGCTGAGAGAAGGTCCTAGTTGGTAGAAGTTCCTCAGGAGCAAAGTAGTCAAACAAAAGAACACTCAAACTGCACCCGTTGGGAAAAATGTTTTGAACATATTGTCTGGCAAATCAACACTTAAGTATTATAGGCTTGTTATTTGTTGGTCAAATATTGTTAAATATGTCCTCTTGGGGGGGGGGGATTCTCTGATTTTCCAAATTACCTTCTGGGGTGACGTTGAGGGTAGGGGTAGTTTACCCAAACTATATCTATATTGCCAGTGAGAGATCAGCGTCTCGTCGTTTGACCTCACCCAAATCGAGGTTGAACTCTTGTAAAATTGTGACGTTTTGTAAGTGTATCCCAACTCCACAAATCGAATGTGCTGAAATAAACATCAAGACATCCATCAAGACATTAATCCATAGGAAATTCACGGCTTGATGCAGTAAAGCAACATCAACCACAACATCCACTTCTAGCATGTCTGAACCTCAATGTCCTAATGGTTTAGATTTAATATAGATTTAGGATACACCCCCGAAAACTAACATGTCCCCTACAAAGGGACTATTTCAATAGGAAATGCATCTTCCAACGATAATTTTTCAGGGGATATGTTAGTTTTCAGGGGGGTACGCTCCAAATCTACAGTATATCACCGCGTTTCCTCCTAGCAACATTTCAGCATTTCCTCTGGAGCGGCCCTTTTGTCCAAGGGACCATCCATAAAGATCATGGCCAAATAACCCAAGCAACCTCAACTCAGGTAAGTACTGGTGATGGTTCAGAACTCCCAAACAACCACGGATGTATATATAACCTTTATATAATACCTGTAGATAATGGGATATTTACCATATCAACTGGTGCGGGATCGTTTCCACCAGCAGTAGGGCTGGAAGCAAGATTTTGGCTTAATGACAAGCAAATGCTGGAAGTAAGATGTTGGTGCTTTTGCATGGCTTTTGTCGTGATGTCTTTCTGCCAACTGAAGAAAATGTGTTTGTATCCTGTGTGTGAATCAAACTGCAAAAGTCAACTTCAATAACTAAGTTGGTAGAAGAACCACTAGGTACGTAAGTCACCCGTACAGTCCGTAAAAATTGATGATTCCAGACCTGTTCAACCCCAAAAAATGCGAAAAAAATCACTCTTCCATGCCCATCATCTGGGGAAAATCAATCACTTTCACAATGGCATGGGTAAGCTTTTTCCAACCATAGCCATTGACTTGTCAGTGCGTTTCCTTAGCTTTGAACGTTTGTGAAAGCTATGGCTGGAGACATGCAGCTATCTTTGGTTGCCCGAAGGTTGCAACAAGCACAAGTGCACACAAGTGTGCAAGGGAACGACACAGCTGCTTGTATCCACCTTCATATATATATAAATGATAATGTACAACAATTGTGATTCATGTGTATAGTTTAATAAATCTATAGGTATTAAATACATACTCTACAGTGTGAACATGTAATAAAATTCTATCTTACACAATTAGCTAATTTGCTCCTGGCATCATACAGGGAGTCTCAGTTTGTAGATGCAAAAAGTACTAGAAATTTGCTCATCCCTCTTTGGTTTCATTGTTTGATCAAAGCCACTTGCCATGTGAAACGACAAACGCAAAAATGTCCCTCGGAAAAAACATTTGAAGAGGTGCAACGAAGTTGATGCAACACAGAGTCTGAGTGACTTGTCACTGGAAGTGTGTTTGTGTGTGTGTGTGCGTCTCCATGTAAGTGCTATTCCATGTGCATATATCGAGATAGAAATGTGATTTTGTGTCTGTTTCATAATATATTTCTTCTGAAGATGTCGACTCCTCCTGTAAGCCACCACATTTTTTGTACACACAATCTTCCCTGTGCCTAGAAACATAGGCCAATGTAGCAATCGGTAGGTGTTCTTCCCAATACCAGCAGTGAAGTCAAGAAATCATGATCTTCAGCTGGCTTTGCCAGAAACGTGAAGAGTTTCTTTCTGACCTCGGGTAAAACTTCCGACGGGACAATTTCATGAAACAAATCCAAACTATATAGAATGCATGGGATGCTGTGGGGAAAAGGACACCATTTTCCGATCAGAATTACCCAAAAACTTTTGGGATTAGCATGGATTAGCCATTTATTAATACCCATACCATCCATGGGACTGGTATATTTACCTACATTTGGTTTTTTTTTGAATGGTAAATGTAGGCAAATATACCATACCCAGATGGTTTTGGGATACATATCTGAACTTGCTAGAGAAACCCAAAAGGCTCCTGATAAAGGCTCACGGGAAATTTCGGCGTATTTTCCCTGGATTCTTCCCAGCTCCACTGTCCTTTACAAAACTCGGGATCTTGCGACTACCCCCTTTTTTCCCCCACAAAAGTTGACCCATATATAGGAAAAAAAGATTCAAAAAAGACAATGAAAGAACCAACAAATCAAGTGCTAGCTACAGTATTCGGGACTCCCCCCTTCGGATTTTGTAGACCAAACTCTCCACTTGCATCCAAAATCCTTCGATGATTTTGTCGAACTTTAATAAGGATCATAAGGCATCAACATTCTCTCCCCCCCCAAGATTCTCCGTTGAAAAACTCTCCAAAACAAAAGCAAAAACACTGCTGAAAAAATTTCCCTGTAAATTCCTATACCGTCTTCTTACTAAGCGTTGTTTTTGTGTCTTTTTTGAACTTTTTCCCTCCAAAAAACTCTTCCGGAAAAACCAGTTGCACCTCACTCCAATCCACACCATCTTCGTAGCTATCACAATTCAAATCCAATTCCGAGGCCTTGAGAACTGAGAACTTCGCCGACATGTTGGATCCAGGTTTTTGTTCGGAGCCGACCCAACCATTTCCCTAGTATGATTCAGGTTGGTGGAATCGGATGTTGAAACCAATATCGACATGTATTCCTAGGTCCAAAATGTCCAAATGTCTAGGTGGATCTGATGAAAACATGTGAAAACCTCACCGAAAGGTGCGTTGGCAATAAGATATTTTGTTGAGGGCCTTCCAACTACACTCCCTCACAACTACACTCCCTAAACTAACAGCAAAAGCCCCTGACAATAGGCCGCGCCCCAAAAGGAAACGATCGTATTCCAGCCATCCATTTTCAGGTGCTATCTTAGTTTCAGGGAGGGTAATCTGCAAATGCTGAACCATAATTCAGTAACATGACAGAAAAGAAACATCACAATCCATATTGAAATGTCTGAGTGGACATCATGAAACAACTTGAATTAAAAACGATTAAAAACGAATCATAACGAATCTATGAACAAAAAATACACAGCACTCTTTTTTGGAAGACCCACTAGTCACCCACGCGTGACACGTGGATTCTTGAGATTTTCATCCTGTTGTTTTTTGGTGATTTCACCTACCACCTCGGATGAATGTATATATAAATATAAATATAAATATATATATATATATTATACATATATATATATATTGTACATAAACTAATATACATATATACTATATCTATATATACCTAAGTATATACATGCTCTCCTGGGAACTACGAGTAACATGTCCCAATCCCAAGGTGGGTCAGGAAAATTTCTCTGACCGTTCCCTAGAGGCTACATGTAGAGTCAAATGGAAAATTCCTCCGCATCAGCTGTACATATCTACACCCATTTTTCGAGTTTCTCCCAGGCGTCAAAAGGTTCGAATTTCATTCATAGTGGCAACTATGAAGCCTTAAAAAGCGGTTGAAAACTCACAATTTGACTACTTAATTTTTTCGCAGAACATTTGATATGAGATGAGGATTGCTGCAGCCAAAAATGATCGAAAATGGCTTTTAGGGACCTTTTTTGTGGACGCCCATCCAACGATCCATCTAGAAATTACCTCAGGCCACTACTTCTGCCAATGAAAGGAATCCTGCACCACCTGGGATGTATAAAAACCTGGTAAATAATGGGATAAGCTACCAACCTCAACTGGTTAGCAGGATTTCTTCCATCAACAGTATCAAGCAAATTGGTTAATCAACGAATTAACAGCAACGTACCAGAACGGTTAGTCTCCAAGTCACATGTTTCTCTGCTACAACTTGCCGTTCTTTCAGCTTGGCGTCACCAAGCACCACGATCCAAAGGCTCGTGAAGCATACAGCGGCCGTCCACATGGGAGGTCGTCCCCACGTGGTGATGTTGATGGAAGCTATGTCTTAGGCACCAATTTCTGGAGGTTTATGAAGGCTACCAGCACTCGGTTGTGCGAAGCTGACAAGTGCATTGTTGAGAAAGTATCAGACTTTATTGCTATCCAACTACATAAGTCTTGAAGTAAGAGGAGCAGAATTGTTTCAGTGCTTTTCAATATACGACATGTTGATGTGTTGTTGGCAAAGATTCCAGCGTGCTTCAACAACAAAATTCGATCTCGCAGATCATAACATGGATGAATTTGTGAACCACTGATCCGTAGGAGGGTGGGTCAATTGGACTATATCTCACCTCCAAATGTTTTTTTTTTTCTTTTCTGAAGGTTTCTCCACTCCTAAAATGCTTCAAATGATCTTAATCCGGAGTTCTTGTTTTTGAAACTTGCATGCACAATATCAATCAAATTTTGTCGGTATATTCATGTATATTCTGGGATCCTGCCTAAGCACTGTACCAGTGGGAATCGTGAAGGGTTAATAAAGGTCCCTTCATACAAATGAGCTACGAAAAAAACCCTCCTACTTTCCATTATACTGGTTGGTTTATAGGGATCCTTGTGTTGGCTTATTAAAATCCCCATATAATTGGGTCGTATAATCCCTTTTACAACCTAAACAACCAAGGGTTTTTTCATTGCTCAAATGAATAGATCATTCATCCACTGTTGCAGGGTTTTGGCAACCCCCAGAGGTAATATTCGTTGTAGAACTCTATACCTTAAGGTCAAAATAGATGGCTTGGCTTGCCGATACCAAAAGGTAGGCGTTTGTGAAGGGTCCTTCTAAACCAATATGTAGGGACGGTTAGCCATCTACTTTTCAATTACTCTAACTAGAGTTCACAACTCTCACAGGCGACCACACGGGAAGCCAGTCTGAGAGCCGAGAAACCACGAGTTCGAAAGTCTCAAGAGAAGCGAAAAATGGGGAGACTGTGTGGAAGAACACGGGGAACCGCGTTTTAAACAATGGTGATGCTGATAACCCTATAACAATGACAATGAAGATGATGAAGAAGAAGAAGATGATGATGATGATGAAGAAGAAGATGATGATGATGATGAAGATGATGAAGATGATGATGATGATGATGATGATGATGATGATGATGATGAAGGTGGTGAAAATGATGATGATTGTCATATCTGGTTCCTATGATTCATACACGTCCGAAGGTGCTGACAACTCCATATAAATATTACATATATATATATATTGTGATTGCGACTTATGGTTATCAAAGTTCTGACCACAGGCCCTTCAACGTAGCTCATAATGGATATCCTTGATGGATCCTTACGTGTAACGACGTATGGTATAAGTTATAGTCCCTCTATAGGTGGGTAGTATCACCACCTACAAAACTCTGCTTTTCTTTACTGCTGATATATCACAACAACATACCGTAGAAAGTTTTGACAGGACACTGGTGGTTCACCATCATCAAACTCTGATTCTGAGACGGGTACATATTGCCTGCAATAGGTCTATCATCCTTCTCCCATGCCACCACAGGCGTTTCAAACCAATGCGCCAACATGCCTGAAACCCCAATGAATCTTTTTGCCGCAAACGCGTTGATTCGACATTCGTTCCAGCAAATCACGAGGATGTTTGTGCTGCCAAGATCAATGGTTGTCTTGGTCGCTTTGGACGTTTTGCTGAAAATTATTTAACAAATAGACGAATCCATGGAAGAAACAAAACAAAAACACATATAAACTTCCAATCAGGCCGGACTCGAGAATTCTACAAGGATCCATGCTTAAAGAAACCACCAATTAACGACTTTTTGCAACAGAATCTGTTTAATACTGTTGATGGTTCAGAAATCCACCTAACCACCTGAAACCCTGCATATAATGGGATATTTGCCATATCAACTGGTGAGTTTACCGGAGTTCTGAACCATCAACAGTACAACATCCCAAAAATCACCTAAAAAAACCGACCAACTCATCAACAAAAATGGCATGTAACCAAAAGCGGTGGTAAATTCATGACTACCCTCCAGGGAACCAACATATCCCACTGGTGGGAAAGCAAACTCATCTTTCCCTTGTGCATTTAGATTAGATAGTGTTAGTTCTGGAGAAGGTATATAAACAATTGTGTTATTCTGTGTAGTTACTAAATACCAGTTCTAAAGTTGCAAGGCATCCTCCAAACATTTCCCTCTAAGAACATGCACTTGCTAGCTCAATAGTCTTGAGTACAAGAGGTGTTTAGTCTTGAGTACATAGTACAAGAGGTTGTGATTACAAATTTCAACATGAATTTTCCGTGGCTTAGATGTGACTGACTCTTTGCTTTTGTGCACTTGAATGCCTGAATCATCCTGAACCTCTTTTCAAGGGTGTACATCCCATACTACTCATATGAGAAAATTCTTCCTGGCCATTCAACCAACCTCAAAACCTACCTATTCATGTAGCATTCTTTGTCAACCAAGCTGGTGTCTAAATTCCTGTCTTGAACTCTTCAACAAGCATCCAACACTCTGATCTTTTCTGAACTCGGTGATCTGCTTTTCTGGGAATGCAAACTAGCCTTTGACTAATCTGCAAGTCTCAACGAATCCATGGAACAACCTGATACACCAACCATCAATATATGCGCTCCCATCAAATTTGGGGTCAAACTTCGCTCCCCAACAAAATCTTTGAAATCACCAACTATAGTTGGTGGTTTCAATTGGACAAAATATGTCTTTTTCCGTTGACAACTTCTGAATGTACATCTTGGGTGTATCAGTTCCATGCCCTGCATTTGTGTTGCGACAGGCAATCAATTTGGCTTGTTTTTTATTTGCGCAAACTGCGCGTGCTAAACTCATAGCTTTTTGTGACGATCAAACCTTGGAACCTGGTCCGTGGAAGGGGGAAACCTATATAGTAAATGTTACAAGGTCCAGGTACACGCCCTGAAACGAACCGCAAAAAGAAATTCCCCTGAAAATAGGCCGCTAAGGAAATTCATCTGAACCAACCTTAGATTTTTAGGTGCTTTTTTCTGTTAGTTTCAGGTATATCATCCCAGCGAAATGAGGCAGAAATCATGGATCTTTAAGGACTACCTGACGAAAGTGATTCCTCGGTCATGGATTATAAACCTCTTTTTGTTGACTGTCGCATAACCAAGGGACTTTGTGTCGCTCGCAGGTTTCGCAAGCACACGAATGTAGTCCGCATGAAGCAAGCATTTTGAATAAACCGCACTCTTGTTAAAATGCGACATGAACTTTGACCCTATAAAATCCTCGTTTGATAAATCCAAGTATCTCTATAGTATGGCGTGCGCAATGGTCCTCCCTTACCATGAGAAGGGTCACAATCATTCCTTTATATATATACCCGAACCGCATGTCCACAGAGTACGACACAGTCATGCAGAACAACATTAATAAACCGCAAAAATCCATAAGATGAATAGACTTAGACAATATCCGATCATCCAGGTGAATTGAATGCTTTTTGAAAAAAAACATGAGATTGGTGAGGTACATGTCAATGACGAGAGCATTTACCAACCACAAATCCTCTTTTCGGGTCACCTTTCATCGCAGTGGACCTGGCAATTTTGCAGTCCTCTTTCTTGCACCGTGGTACGGGGACGGGTGGTTTTTCCCGGCAGTGGCGAGGAACGGCGGCTGCAATGTCGAACACAAAGTGGAGTTAAAACTATGACAACTATGATCTGGTTGATGGTTTCAACCCATTTCAAAGATATGAAGTCAAATTGGATGATGTCCCCCAAGTAAGGGTAAAATTCAACAAATGTGTCTTATCACCACCTAGTGATTCACGAACCTAAATATTGAACCAAACTGGGAGGGGGGACGTCTTCCCCCCTACAAGCCATGAATTTGAAGCTACAAAAACCCACCGTTCCCAGATTGCTTGTCAATGTCTCATCTGTGAACAAAAACCTCTCGTAGTCAAATATCGAATACCATCGAAATAAACTCAGGACCCTGTGGTAAAAATCTACATCTCTCCATCGCTCTTCGTAGCTGCTTCTCAAGGCAAAAGCACTCAGTGGCAAATTTTGCGGACCCCCATTTGTGCCCACAAGATTCAACTAGTCCTACCCTCAGGGAAACTACAATGGCAATGGAATGGCAATTGAAAAAACAGCCTTCTACACATGTTGTTTCGCCACTTTGGTTTAAGTATGACATTGCTTCGACGTGTGGGCTGTTCAACCAAGAAGGTTTGGCTATAAGGTGTCAACCTTGGCATCTTAGTCCATAGCCACCCCAAAGCCTTTGATGGCACCAAGTTTTGAACTGTGGGTTTGATGACTCCCAAACTATATAACCTTTCCCCCTAAAAAGGTCATATTCCAAGCCTCTTTCTTGGAGATATTCAGGGTAGGGTGATGTTGAAATCTTTTCCAATTCTATATCATCTAAAAAACCAAATTGCGAGTGTCTTAAAACTGGGGGCCCTTACATCCGTAAATGTCCGAAGCAAAAACCCACCCATTTCCATGGGGACTCTTTTGAGGGTCCTAAATTTTGAACCAGTCCCAAGAAGTTGTGCAGCTACTCTGTTCCCCACCGCCAAGGGCGACAGGTCGCTAACCTCAGCGAGGGAATGAAGGGAATGCGTGTGAAGGTTACTGTAATAGCAAATCCCCTAGTAAAACTTGTAAACATGTTGGTTTATCACTTGTTCTGTTTAGTGTTTCTGGCTAAGGGTTCCCGCAACCCGAACTGATGTGTGGGTCCATTTTGGAAGCCTCTTGCATCGCTATGATATACGTGTCTTTGTTTATTTCCAAGGGGGACTCCCGGAACATCTGAGACACTGCCACATTATTTGATCATATCTAAAATCATAGTCACACTCTCACGACAGACCAACAGAAGGTGTACAAGAAGCAAGCATCTGGGGAGACAATGATACTGCTAGTTGGTGGTTTCAACCCCTTTGAAAAATATTAGTCAACATGGGAATCTTCCCCAGGTAGGGGTGAAAATAAAACATCTTTGAAACCACCACCTAGATACTGTCATTTATCAACCTGAGATTGCCAAAAGTATGTGTTGTTGTGGCACTAAAGATCACCTTTTAGGTCAGCTTTTCCGTCCCCCCAAAAAAAACTGTGCCCAGCATAAAGAAAACATGGTCCGTGGTAAACTTGCATAAATTTTGGGAAAGCGTTTGAAAGGCAACATCATCACTATCTGCAACTCAAGATACTTGCAAATCTGACTGGAATACTGAAAATAATGGTCTGGAAACGGTATCTGCTTCCAATGAAATTTTTGTTATTTTGGGTATCTACTTGTCAGAGTTCAGCGGAGTATCCTACTGGTTCTGGTCCTACATGACAACTCAATCCGCTCTACATTTGACAGAAACTTCCATCCATACACCTTGATTTTGGGGGTCCAGCGCAATCGCCTCATTGTTCCAACAAATATCACCAACACTCAATATATACCAGCACCTTCAAAGGGGTGCCAAATGGTTCCGTTTCAGGGCGTCAATTCACCATCCCTTAGGTTTTTTTTTTGGGCACCCCTTTGAAGGTGCTGGTACGGAAGGATCTCTAAACCCACTTGTGTTTTTTTTTACCTTCTGCAATGATTTGCACCGTTTACTTCCATTTTTTCACCCCCCAAGGTTCTCAGGTAAACTTGCCTTCATTTGTTTCAAGCTGGTGGTTATCTACCCCACTTAAAAGAATCTGAGTCAACGTAGGCAATCTCCCAAAAAAAAGTCGGACCATCATGCTGAAACATGTGTCAATCATCATCAATTCGTTGTTCGCATTTATTGAATCTATCATGAAACCAATCATGAAACCGAAGATTGCCATACAAATACAATGGGTTGAAGCCCATGTTGGCTTCACCATTACCCATGTTGGCTTCACCATTACCCATGTTGGCTTCACCATTACCCATGTTGGCTTCACCATTACCCATGTTGGCTTCACCATTACCCATGTTGGCTTCACCATTACCCATGTTGGCTTCACCATTACCCATGTTGGCTTCACCATTACCCATGTTGGCTTCACCATTACCCATGTTGGCTTCACCATTACCCATGTTGGCTTCACCATTACCCATGTTGGCTTCACCACTTGTTTTACGGATTGTCCTTAACGAATCTCCCACGGACCTGAGTTGTGCACGGGCGGATTGAGAGCCCTTGGAACGAACCATCGCGGCAACATCCAGCTCGTCGATTCCAGCCTGGAGACCCCCAACAGCATCATTTTTGGATAGATGCTCTCCCAACCCCACATACTGTTGATGGTTCAGAAATCCCAACCAACCACCTGGGATGGTTAAAACTTAAAACCCTATAATATCATGGGAGGTCATCATCATCCTTGGTGGTTAGCCGGATTTCGGAACCATCAACAGTACCACGTTACATAAAATGCTTTAAAGTTCAGTCCAACTATTCAGTCGCATGCATTCAATATGCATCATGCTGATTTCATGGGCCGGGGTATCATTCTGCCCGAACCGTTCATTGGGATACAACAATCCTGTTAAAGGGAAACCAAAAGAGGTTCTGCCCTGGCAGAACACAAGCAGGCTCGCCATCTAGAGAGAAGATCATTTTCTCATCAGTTCAATGGGTTCTTCATCACTTCAAAGGAAAGTCAAGTCCCAAGTTGACTTAAAGACTAGTCAAAACCCCTCGTCTCTGTTCGAAAAATGGCTAAACAAATGGAGCCAATAAAGTCCAGCCTATGCTAAGGTTTGTTTGAGAGAGCTCACAGCTCTTCAAGACTTCCATGCAGTTGAGTTTGATTTGTGAGTGCTACATAGGAAGCGGCATACACTTGTATGTATAACAACAATTCAAGTGCAAATACTGTATAATACTGTATGTCATATGCTTGTATAATATCCACTCCCATCACTATTGGCTTTCTATCAACACAATCATCATGCACATCCACAAAATCTACAATGCCAGGTCGTTGTAAACAGAAAACAGGTCCCCAAATTAAGACTCATCTATTGCTTCCTACTTCCTGGAAACTTGATTCCCTTGTTTTGATCGTCAGTCACGTGTTCATCCACTTGGCCTCTTCACCATCCTCAGTGATCCATGTGATGCATCCAGTGAAACCACCCCAACAAAAACCTGAGGATCTTACCTTAAAATCCACCACGTAACAGGGTCACACCTTCAACTGTACCAAAAACTGCAACTGTTGGATAACATGATCAACATGGACCTTCAATCACTCATGGAAGTTGGGAAACTTCCAGTTTTGAATATAAAAAGGTTAGCCAGTTTTCAGCCGTGAAAAGGATTTTTAAGTCGCTGAAATATTGAAAGACCCATTTTGGTGGATACCTCAAAATAACACTTGTAGGATTCATACTGTGGATGCAAGAAATCCTGTACCACCTGGGATGCAAAAAAGCTCTGTAAATCATGGGATAGACTACCAACCTCAACTGGTTACTCGAATTTCTGAACCATCAACCGTAGTGATTTTACAAGGCACAGCAACAATACCTCCATTTATTCCGGGAATCATCCGAAAGTTGATGACTTGAAACGGCCGATTGAAAAAGGAAAAAGGTTTTGATCTGCAAATGACAAGTCCTCTTTCTTCAGCCCCCAAAATGACTGGACTCTATGACTTCAACATGTGGGGATCTTCCCGGAAGTGGTGGAAACACCCGTTGCTACCAAGAAACCAACAAAAGCTTTCCCTCATCCGAAACCTTCAGTCGATCTGCCTCGGTATTTACCAAGGTAAAAGTTAGAGGTTGCACAGTTACCATGTATTGGTGAAAATATACCACACTGAAGTTTAACATAGCCCCTGAAAAGTTACCGGGCCCCAATGGAAAGTAGTCTTCCAACCACCATTTTTCAGGGGCTATGTTAAACTTCAGGGGAGTAAGCCCTGTGTTAAAAACTGTGCAGACTGTACAACGGGCACTAATAGGTGCTTGATTTTGTGTTTTCTTTTGGGATGAAAGAGATAAGGTTTTGAATCCTTGAAGTATACCATGTCCAAAAGAAAGTTTCATTTCTTTTTCCAAAGTCCTTGATTTTTGACAACTATTCGTAAACATTATTTCCAAAACAAAAACGCAGTGCCATGGCATAATCATCCATATAATTGGTAGTGAACATTGCATGGGGGAGCCATGAACATGCAAGACTTCCTTCGAAGTAACATCCCCATTCATCCAATGCTTGAAGAAACAGCCTGACTAAATCATCAAACACAAGGCCCTCGGCCCTCGTACAAACCCTTCCATGTATTTCCATGTCAGGATGGTTTGGGACACCCTCGTACAAATCTGACATGAAAACAGTGATGGTTTGGGGTGCAGGGTTTCTGGTTCATCCTGTGGAATTTTGCAAGTTGATGCTATAAAGGGGGCTAGACTTGATTCCAAATAGGGTAAATGTCTGGGATTTCAATTGTTCAATCTCAAGGTCAACCTTGGTAACCCTTTTTAGGATCCCAACTTTACCTGGAATATACTAGCATATCCTACCCGGTATTGTTACTGAGGTGAATTGATCCCAAATGATTATTATTTGTCCAAAGAAAACAAGACCTGCGTATAAACAATCATGAATCAAGCATAAAACCATCCAGAAACAGTTGACATTTGGACAGGTCATTGAAATTTGATCTGTTCCACATCTATCGTCATGTCATATCATGTAATATCTAGTAGCACAACGTGTGTGTTGTGTTGCGTCAAGAAGGTAATGCCTGGGTCTGGTGATAGAACAAACAACATGAAACACTAGTTGGTGGTTGTTTCCCACCCATTTGAACAATATGCTCGTCAAAATGGGTTCATCTTCCCAAAATCGAGGTGAAAATAAACATATTGGAAGAAACCACCACTTAGAACAGCTGCTTCACCATTTCAGCTCAGCAGCAATCCGACGATAATCACCGTTCGTCTCGCGATACAGCTGCCGGTGCAACTTCTCCTAGCAGTGCAATGTAGGCAATATATAAATAGGTCTATATGGAGATCTTTTTTGGATCTTCCACATCACACAACATATATCACAAATCAATACCATAAACAATTGTTATTATATCACATATGTGCACCAGTGCATGTATACATATTTTGTGTTGGATATGAACTATAATATATATTGTGCGTGTGTTATACTTCCATTATCACATATGGTATTCTATATCATAAAACAAACATATATCGCATCATATCATAGTGTCTTTTGTAAACTATGGGCTCGGACAGTACGAGTCTCTCAACAGACTTTGGCAGGGGCTACTAAGATCTGAGATCAAGATATATTGGTGAACATGGCTCTGGCATTCATGTTAATCGAACGTCGAGAATTTCTACCAAATGTCCAATATGTGACCCCTTCAAAAATCATCACAACAAGCATAAGGAAAGTAAGGTGCAATGGCATCCCTTTGATAATGAAGTGGTATTCAAACAAGCAGTGGCTACATATATCTTACACTGATTTCGAATATCAAACTTCTCACCCTCCCTCAACATGTTCCCTTTAAACATGAACCTTCAAACATTCAGAATTTATCTTAAACACCCCAAAGCCATCCACTGAACCAGCCCCCCCCCCAAAAAAAAAAAATAAAGGCTAGAGGCCTGGGAAAATGTTTGCACAGTTGGAATATAAAGAACTATCCTATAGGATCCATGTATGGTATATTCACCTACATTTCGTTGATTTTTACAGTAAATTCGTAGGTAAATATACCCCCCTGTGAAACCTAACATGTCCCCTGAAAATGGATGGCAAAGGAAGATATTTCATTCCCTTTTTTTAAAGGTCCCGAATTTCAGGTGACATTCGGAGACATCTTCGGGGGGTTGTACCAATCCCATGGATCTTATCTAGTTGGTGGTTGAACCACCCATCTGAAAAATATTAGTCAAATGGGATCATTTCCCCAGGTAGGGGTGAAAATAAACCGTCTTCAAAACCACCACCCAGTTATGGGTACTGCTAAAGCCATCCATTTGTGGTCCATCCAACTCTCACAGTAGTCCATCCAACTCTCCTTGACGACCAGTTCTAAGGTGGTCGAGGAGCTATTGTCCTTGATGATCACAAGTAAGGTTTTTTACCCCCCAAAACAGTGGGGTTTAATACTGGTTTAATCACCGATATACATGGCCGAAAATACATGGCTAACTAGGGTTAGTTATAACCCCTGGCTGGTGGTTGAACCATTTGAAAAATATGCTCGTCAAATTGGATCATTTCCCCAAATTAAATAGAGATGAAAATAAAAACTATCTAAAACCGCCACCTAGGATATAAATGGCCGAGAATAAATGGATAACTAGGGTTATAACTTAACTCCTATTAGCAGTGAAGTTCCGACTCCCCATTTTTGAGTCTTAGGACTTACGAAACGCATGTGATTTTTTTTGGGGGGGATTGGGGGTTGAGGTCATTCTAGTGGGTGAAGGTGTAGTTGAGAAAGGATTCAGGAGGCAATTGATGTATTTTTTCAACACTTTGTGATGAGATGATGGGTTTTATTGATCCCCTGAAATCAACGAAGCGGCTGATGGATACCTATGGTGATATGCTGAATGGGTTGCAATATCAAAGCCAAATTAGCAGACCTGTTCCAAGAAATCTGGTTGATTTGCAATTCTACACTTACATAGTCCTATGCTATACAATATGACGGGATACTTGTTGATACCACCATCTGCGCAATGATGTAGGCATGTCTAAACTACTCACATGGAGAATAAGCTCCCTATCAAGATTTCCAGACACCGTATGTAGATGTGATATTTCATACCATTTTCATATCTACATATATGTATACACTTGTATACATACATGATTAACAACTTGCGCAAAGGCATATGAATCAAGGGTATGACTTGGTTGAACGGAGAAACAACGACTCAAACATGGTACCACTTCACTTTCTTGGCATTTCTTGGTGTCCCCGACATAGGCTGATATGAAGAGGTTACGTCCTCAGGTGGGCCGAGCAGCCAAAATCCACATGGGATTCCAACATGTTTCTTTATTGTTTGTATGAACCTCCTTTTCCAAGTCTAAGACTGTTTCGTATGAAACCGGCACACTTTCAGAACATCTCATAGGCATTGAGGAGTCCCATTTGCGCCTTTCCAACGGTCTCAAAATTGCTGGAACCAATGGACATGTACAACTGCCCCCCAGTTACACGCACACACACAAAAATCAACAAACTGGGCCATTCATCAACATCCAAGCTTCTGAAAAGGGTCAACTATAGTAAATGGCGCAAAACCTACTGCCAAAAGGAGTGAACGTTGTTGTTGTTGTTGCTGCTTCTTTCAAACTGTGGATACATTGTCATGCCTTTCCTTACCTCTTCGTAAAATGATGGCACCCAGGACCCAATGATGAACATATCTTCAACAATACACAACATCCTCACCAACCCACACGCCACCGGCCACCAGACAAAAAAAGAAAACATCTCATACTTATTAATAAAAAAGTGGAAGAAAGCCAAAAGTGGAACAAACAAAAAAAGTGGTACAGTAGTACTAGTAGTACTTATTTTCAAACAACAAAAATAGCTTATTATAACCCTCGGAACCAGTCCTTTTTCTTCCCCTTGTGTTTTTTTTTGAAAGCCAAATCCAAGACACCATCGGTCGACATGTCCACCAAGTAATAGGTGTCACTGAGTTTCATTCCTTCCTGTTCGGACGGAAAGAACCCTTCCATGTGACAACTTCAGGTCATGATTTCAAAGTGGAATTCCATGTAGAACTATCAAAAGTAATCTGGTTGGTGGTTTCAACCCTTTTGAAAAATATTAGTCAAATTGGAAATCTTCCCCAAATAGGGGTGAACATAAAAAATATTTGAAACCACCACCTAATAAAAGTTAGTAAATCGTTCATCATTCTTTGTGTGAAAAGGAATGAGTAAATTTCACCATTTAAATGGTTTTTGATTGTGCTTTGAATGGGATACCGATACCATCCTCTACTCATTCACTGATTTGCTCAATCTCTAAGCCCACGTTTCTTGGAAACGACATCGCAATACAGCTTCACTGATGAAAATCTTCAAAAAAACATATCCAGCTATTGTGATACTGTTTGATAGAAGGAATCCTGCACCAGTTGAAACGAAGAATCTCCCCCTTTTAAACATAGGATTATCCATAAATAAACAGGGCAGCTCCTTCCATCAATCAACATGTATCTAACGGGCACGAAACATCTGCCACCCACCCCAAACCCTTCGCCTTGAGGACATATTTTTGATTGGCTCCCTCTGCCAGATCCTGAAAAGCAAAAAAACGATCCGATCGGTGATTTTTTTCGGGAAAGGTTGCCACCTTTTTGCCCTAAGGGAAGTTGAATCGGAAAGTCAACTCTGCAGCAAGTATGGTTTGACACATGGATATATACACATGGAACACTCCCTGAAACTAACTGACAGATATAGCACCTTCCAGGTTGCCGCCATCCGAAAAGGAAACGATCGTCTTCCAACCATTCATTTTCAGGTGCGCACGCTTAGTTTTAGGGAGGGTAATATCGTCACAGAATTCGTCACAGTAAACTTGGATCATCTTGGAAATCTTCAATAAACTCCACAACTGAACGTCTGTAAACAGTTGTAAAACACAAACCTGAAACTACCCCCCCGCCCACCCGACAGAAAAAAGAAAAAGTGACAGTAGCTCTACAATCTTTGAGATGTTGTGAGGTGCATATCCCGGCATAAGGCTCAAACGACCTTCACCGTCTGGGACATGAAACATCTCCAAAAATGATCCATCAAATTTCAAACGCAGCAAATTCACATGTGTCAGTAGTAGGTAAACCACGACTGCGCACAAAAATCGTAAATAGGTCACAACACATCTATTGAATCATATCGGTTTCTTTGAATATAAGTATACGGTCAATATCTTTGAAATGCAGTATTAATACTGTTGATGGAAGAAATCCTGCACCACCTGGGATGTACAAAATCCTGTAAATAATGGGAGAAACTACATATCAACTGGTGCAGGATTTCAGCCATCAACAGTATCAAGCCTACTCATCTACAATTCGTTGAACCGAATAGTTGACCTACAACTTACAACCCTTAAGAGTGCCAATTTCACAGCTTGAAAAACCTGGCAGAACCATATATTTAACTGGTGGCTTCAACCCAGGTGTGGAAAATAGATGAAATATAGCATATTAAATTCCTACTATACATATAGACTACACAAATGTGTGACGATACAAACATATAGCAAAGATGTAATTAGATATATATATATATACGTGTATATATATAATACACTCCTTACTTTCAACGTACATAAGTCCCGGTGAATTGAAATGGATTTGCGATAAAAAATGTAATATGTATATATATATAAATCTGTCGCATTTTCATACATCTTCCCAACGTTTAGAAGAACAAAAGCGATAATTTCCAACTTTCTGCAAGTATTTACGTGTTTGAATCATCCAGCTATGATACATCTGGATGTTCACCAGTCCTTAGGTGGTGGTCGTGAGGTAGAGGGTGCCGATCGAGAGGTCATAGCTCCATCTTCCTGCGGGCAAAGGGGCAACCCTTCAGCGATTGAAAGGTGTTCAGAATGCTTAAACCAAGGGGGGCAGCAACAAAACCCTATGCAGATTCATAACCCAAAACATATTTAAATAAATCAACCAGTCAGGTAGCTCAATTGGAACAAGAAATACACAGCGAAACACAACGCAAATTTGTGTGTGTGTGTGTTGAATCGTCATTTCAGAAGCTAGGAACACGTCCGAAACTTGAATGGATGATGAAACAGAGTAGAAGCGGACCTTTTAAGAGTCCACAATCAGCTTCCATAAGTCAAGTGCTTGACAACATGGATGCTAAATGGACCTCTATGTTTTGGACGTTTTGTCACAACTTGTTGGTTGGTTTGACCCATTGACCCATGCTTCCCGGCTTCCAACGAATTGTGGTAATGGTGGTTTCATCTCTCCGAGATGTTGAACGATCATATTCCAAACAGCTGTCCCCGAAAATCAAGCATCAAATGATCCAGCGTCTCACCTAGTGATTACCGGGTAGTAAGTTGGTCCGTGTGACTAGGTGGCCACGGGAAACTCGTTCACAGACTTCTTTGGTCAAACGTGCCTAATTTCATGGGTATATCGGAATCCTAGGTCAAGTCAATTGAAATCTACCGTGACACCAATCATGGAAGGCATCAAAGGGGTTGTTTGTTTCACTGCCATTGCCATGTCATCAAGATCAAAAGAACCTGGCCGCCTGGCCAAACTTTTAGTGAAAATACTTGAAACAAAATCCCCCTTGAATGGTACCCTGTCCATCCAACTAGCCACTTTATAAAGGGGATCTTCAAAACTGAAGGGGCCCTTTTCCTCCGGTGATGTGGCCTCGCCCATGGCAATCAACTCACTGGAAGCCCCAGCACGTCGTGGTGTCCTGAGAGAATCTCTGAGTCAAGGTCAAACAGTTCAAGGAATATTGCAGCTTGAAAATCATCGAATCAAAAAACAGGGCTTCACTACAACTTGTTGCTTGGAGAATGGAGGTATTTATCATATCCTTGAAGATCATCAAATGTTGGTATATTATTTAGCAGCAACGTCCTTCAAAATTGTCTAGCAACACATGTTTACTTCCATGGTTTCATGTTCAGATTCATCAAATTCTCTAGTCAGCTGATCTGGGTGTCCTGCTGGAACGAGGTACTTTGTTGTAAGTTGGATCATTCGAAACTCCTAAACATGACCTGTAGAAATTCCGAAACACATATTTGAAAGCACACATTGGAAAAAAAAACAAGTTGGCAACCTTTTAGATCAGAGGGATCCACAACAAATTAGGAATCCATGCCAACCTCAATCCACAACATGGAACGACCGCCTGAGGACAACCGGGAACTCGCATTTGTTCCTCAGGTAAGTCCTGAGCGGTTTCTTTCAGGGCATTTTGACTCCATAGTCAATAGTCAACACCCGCGGCCCGTAGGAATTCCTATACTCAGCTGATGGTTTGGGGCCCGGTGCTTTGGGATTCTAGGCCCATACCATCCATGTATAGTATATTTACTTTCATTTGGTTGATTTTTACAGCAAATGTAGGTAAATATACCAGTCCCATGGATGCTATGGGAGGGGTACCCCATAGGTAACAATCAATCCCGGATTCATTTTAAGGGGATCCGTTCGGAATCCAAAGCACCAACTCAACCTAAAACACCAATTTGCACATTAGGTGATCTTTTACTAACCTATGATAAGGATAACTCATATATCCATTTAGAGCCTTGGAGCCCCTGAAGGAAGACAAAACCAACCGAACTGTGAAGTGACTGCTGATATAAAAAAGCTGCAATTAAAAAAAGCAGATTGGTCTGAGTCATAAGTATTGTAAGCACGTAGTATCTTATTGATGGATGAAATCCCGGACTACCTAGCATCAACCCCTCTTTCTACAATGAAACAAACTGATGAACTACCTATCAACTAGTGTAGGATTTCAGTCATCAACAATACCTTACTGATGCGCCTTTTAATTCCAAACATCCTTCTGACATGCATCGATATCTTCCCTTAAGAAAACAACTCGATGCGTCTCAATCCTTTCACCTTAAAGTCGACTCGGTTGATATATCTGGAAGGGGGAACAACACAATATATTGAAAAACATACACAATTATGTATAAATAAATACGCATGTATATATATATAGATGCAAATATACATGCATTCGAGAAATCCAATGAATTCTTTTTGGTTTGATCATGAAACCTATGATTCTGATGTTGCTTTGATCATGGAAATCGTCCAAACAAAAAGAAATCAGGTCGATGATGTTCCACAAATATAAACCATGCCGATTTCCGAGTCTTTCTGAACTGATATCCCACTAAGGTAAATGTTCATAGGACCTTCCGACCTTCCGGCTGCCAAATGGTTTCTAAAAACATGTCGATTGACCATTTGTTAGGGGATTTTTGTTGGCACACCTTGGAAGGTGCTGGTAAACTTGCCGTTTTACATTAGATTCCCTGTCAGGTAACAACCCGGTTTCGGCGTCACATCTGCTGTTTCCATGGGGGTTTTGTTACCCAACTCAAACGAAGATGGCGATGGAAATCACCAAAATTCCGAAGGATATCCACTGGGCAGAAATTGGTGGCATGTTCTAGGATTCTCGGGTTCTTTAGCTCCTCATTTAGTAGGAAAATACTTCATTCCTGGCTCCTTAGCTCCGCTCCCCCCAATATCATAGGGCCATAGGGCAGTTTTACAATGTCCACATGTGAGTTTACCATCAAAATATATAAATATACCTTTGAGACACACCCTGCTGCAAAAAATTTGGCTATCAAGGTACGCATTCCGCCGATGCTGATCTTCCCACTCCACGTGATTGTAGACTGGTTGGGCCTGCACGTGATGACGTGAGGCTCAACCAGCGCTGTGGATTTCCCAACCAACTTGGGATGTTCATTTGGGGGAACTGAGTAGATCAATGGGGGTGGATGATGATACTATGAGGTACCCTCTGGTAAACTAACATAGCTGGCTGGAATATCACCATCTTTAATAGGAGATACATCTTCAAATGGGGATTTCCCATTGCTATGTTAGATTACCGGAGTGCATGTTTTTAGAGAATTGGCATCATGTGCAAAGTTTCCCATGCCTGGATGGGATATACCATGAGCAAATTGAAATTTGGGGACTATGACTGAGAAACCCTTCTTTTGCCCAGTATCTGAAGATTTGTGGCTCGCAACTTCTCTCACATCACGAAGCTGTTATATAATATCTAACCCGCTGAGGAAAATTTCAACACAACCCAATTCCCTTCAATTCGAACGAAGTGCTCGTCTCTGGCAACATTTCAAGAGTGGAAACAATGAGCCACGAAACAACAACAAAAAAACACCTTGATACATTCATTACATTCCATTATCTGGTCGTTTCGTAGGGATCTTTATATATTATGTAACGGTTTATTAAAATCCCCATAAAACTGGGCAGTACAATCCCCTATATATCAGAAAAAAAAACAAGTTTTTTCATTGCTCAAATGGCATTTGGCAAGTCCAAAGGCTAGAAAGGCCATGGACCAATAACATCTTCAAGCAATCACCGGGGGAAAAAACCTTCAACCATATATATATAGCATACACATGTGTATATAATATAGAGCAACTCAAATCGTTCGGCCTAATTTTGGAGTTGGTTTCCATATTAAGACACCAAAACTGAGTGACCACCTCCAATTTTACCAAAAAAAAACATACCCCTTTCCAAATGAACGAATACGAATATCCCCTGAAAATTGATGCTTGGAAGATTGGTTCAGATGAATGTTTCTCAAAAAAAAAAGGCTCCCGAATTTCAGGTGATCAATGGCCAAACCCTGACAATCTTCGGGGCCTTTTTTCCATCCATCTTTTCCCCATCGGCCCGAACTTCCCACACAGGGCCCATCCTGCTGGATCCGCTTGAGAATGGATTGATTCTCACGGGTGATCCTCATCAACTCCTAGCGCACCAGTGGATTTGATGATCGACCTGTGGATCACTCTCCGAGTTGTTTTTTTGATGTTTTTTTTTTGGAAAAGAAGGAAGATTGACAAATGCATGTACAGATAATAGTTTTATACGTATAGTCAAGTTATGTCATATATAGATGGAAATCAAATATCATATGTACTTATGTACATGTTACATGTTCATCTCTCAATAGGCAGCACAAATACAGCAAACATGCTGATTCCAGGATTGTTTTTTTGGCGTTCTTGCAGTGCCTATTACTATAGCTCTATATTTGGAGATTATTAGATAATATCATCATTTGAATCCAACAAATCCTGTGAGCTTGGACTATGTCCATTTCAAAGCTGAAAAAAAAACACAGAAATGAAACTTTGAAATGGTTTGAAGCCTTGGGGGTTAAATAATGTTCTAAACTTTCAAAGGTGGCAGTATGTAATACCTCTATTTGTTTCTAACCTCAAAACATGAACCTAGTTATCATAGACATGCATTGACCCTAACCTGTAGTGGCGGAAAAGCTAGTTACTTTTTGTGGGAAGGGTATCATGGGAGGGTTGATGGAATGCGATCTACCATGAGGACGCAAGCTGTCCTTCTTCCGCGCGTCCTTGTTTAAACTGGTGGGTCCTGGCAGTAGGGCAGTGGGAAAACATCTGGTCAAAACTAACGTGAAAGATTCCCTCACAGAAGTCTGGGTGAATTGTCATGTTCCTGGATTACCCTGAAATAGGAGGAGCTTGTTCTTCCTAACTTTCTGAGTGACATTCCTAGTGATGACATTCAATGCCAAACTTCAACCTGGGGTGGATACATCACGAAGTCAGAAAAGATGGGTCCAACGGTCCATCTTTCTCCGATGTTTCGGAGGTCCCTGAAATCCTTGAGGGACCCAAAACAAGAGGTCAAACATGCAAAATAGAGTCACTACTGTTGATGGAAGAAATCCGGCGATCACCAGTTGATTTGGAGAAACGACCATTATACTCGAGTATATTTATAAAAAAAAATCATACATGTCAGGTGGTGCAGGATTTCTTCCATCAACAGTATGTTGACCCATTGTTTTATGAACAGACCCGTTGTTGAAATATAATAATCTAACCCCTATAAACAGATCACTTGTTGACCATGGAGTTGCTGGAAAGTCACACTTTCCAACCCCAAGAGTCCGTCGCTGGTTTTAGGCCAAACCCGTAAAATATCCGCCCTTGTTTCCTGATTTCTTCTCAGCTGGAGGGAATGTAGTCTGCTGTTTCATGATCTCCGTCCTCAGGGAAGCTGATCATGAAAATCACATCGTGCTGTGACGCTGTGACTGATGTCTTGCCGAATCGCTTCAAATAAATGGTACAAGACTCATTCATAAGTAACCCATAGCCCCCCAACATTTTTCCAATCGATGTAGGTGTCGTGGAAGAGTCTGAGGGTATTTTCAATCATGGCTACATTGAATTCCAAGTTCCGAAAATAATAAAATAAAATTCATTAACAACTTACATTCCAGTTCCAATTCCATGTTATATACAAAACCCTGTTTGCAATTGGATCGTAATGAAATCCAAAATGATTAATGACAAAAAAATGTCATTTTAATGCACATATTCAACCCTCCAAAAATGCAATTGTGCGCACATCAAATGCCTCTGTTTATGCTATTTCACATTCGATGGAAAAAGTATAGGATATATGCTTAGTCTAGTGAGATTCTACTGATTTCTGCTGTGCCATTTGGTGCTAATGTAACATGCTCTACACCAATGCCATCTGTCACAGCGGCTGAGATCCCGAACATCTTCTTCAGAAGGATACGATTATCACGATCAATTTCTGTATAGCGGTCCTGACATGCCAGGTACTTCCACTCGTTTTTGCAGGGGGGGCTCAATTCCATCTATCAATACCTATACCACTTCTCTTATCAGCGAGTGAAACCTCAGCTACTGGATCCTCGATTTGGGACGCCACTAAGAAGGTACATAAGGTACGATCAGCCGGGAAAAAGGAAGCCTTCGAAGTCATGGCCCAACTTGGTCATCTTCTATTTCGATGAAGGCTACGCTTGATGGTTCAGAAATCCGGCGATCAGCAGTTGAGGTTGGTAGTTTATCCCATTATTCACAGTGATTTATACGTCCCAGGTGGTGATCGCCGGATTTCTTCCATCAGCAGTATCAGTCGCTTGACATCTCAAATTCCAAAAAATACGATCCTCCAACGCAACAATTGATGTTTTTTTTGCGCATTTGCCGCCGTGTAAACAACATGATTTCGAGTTCCATCGTTTCTTTCCTGTGAAGTGGGAACATTCATGATTCGTAGGGAAATAATGCAAACTACATTTGTCAACATCCTCCATTGATATACAGACTACGGCCTCACGCACCTCTACTATATCCAGGACCCAAAGCGATCCTATACCAATCTTGAAAGCTGCTCTCCAAAGTGACAGTGAACCATTACGCAGCCAACCCTCACAAAAAAACACATTAATTTATGGAAGGGTAAAACATAGCCTCGGGACCTTTCCTTGAGAAAACCTTCGTTACCTCTGATTTGGCAGCCCAGGCCACAGATTCATCACTTCATCATGGGATCCATGCTTAAATGGTTTCAACCAATATGTGATTTACCATATTACTAAAATATAATGATCCCAATCTAATTATCTAATTGGTGCTCAACCCCCACCTTGTTGTGACCCTTTGCTCATAATTTAGTAGGGGAAAATGTAGTCATCCTTGTTTCTATCATGCATCACCATACGCACAACCAAAAGCAAATAAAAAACATGATCCCCACACACAAACTCCCGGGTGGTGGGTTTTCTGGTGTGTTTTCTTCTTTTTTTTTCCGGAAGTGGCGTTTGGGTTTGGGTTTCTGCTTATTGTGGTCCTCCATCATCTGTTCCTTCTTCAAATTCACCTTGACATGTTCCAAGGTCGCCACCTTCGGAGGCTGAAACGTAAACACTGGGAGCCCCGGGAACTAACGCAACTAACCGGCAATGTTGCACCTGAAAAATGGGATCTTTGGAAGACTACTTCTATACTTTCATTTGTTGGGAATGGCTTTATTTCTGGCAGCTGCGAAGGTTTTGTTTTTCGTAATTTTAGGGTACGAAAAATTTGATCATAGAAATTCATACCTTTGGGGATGCCGGCCGCACCCCTCCCAGAAGTGAAGGTGAAGGTTGGGATTTTCTGGTGATTGCTACTGTTGATGGTTCAGAAATCCAGGGATCACCAGTTGATATGGAGAAACTACCGTTATTTTTAGGGTTTCATACATGCCAGGTGGTTGTTGGGGATTTCTGAACCATCAACAGTATCACTAGGAGGGGGAACATCCCAATCAAGAAAAAGCATCTTTCCAATCACAGCTTTAAAAAAAAAATCACCGGGAAAACCAAGTGCTGGACGGTTGGCATGCCAGTGTCTACCGTCGATTTCCTTAGTGCGACAACTGCGTCGCATGTTTGTTGTCTTCAAGGTTTGTCATTGTACGCAACCATTAAATGGGTATGGATACCCAACAGTGCCCAATACATTTGCATGCATGCCCTATGCATCGTCCTTGACATGCCGTTGACTAGAATATACACAGCACTTGAGAACAGCATGTTTTGCTCGAAAGCATAAACATGTATCAAAATAGGTATCATGTATATAAACTTTTCTACAGGTACAAACATACGTATAAACACATATATATTTTTGCACGCACGTGCTTGTGCATCATCAATTCTACAAAACGATGTACCGCTATGCCAAAAAGCACATTTTCACAATTCGATCAACAGTAAGACTCAAGAGACTCAAATGACCAGTCTTCGGAGCTGATTCTGAAAAATCTTGGCCCAGTTGTTACTGTTTCAGTTTTGAAGTGATCAGTGCTCAGAAACCTCAAAAAATGGTACATGAAAGTCGGTCATTTTCAAACAAACCAACGGCAGCTTCGAATTTTCGACGTCAAAGGAAGAAAACCAACGGCCGCACTTCAGGCAGCTAGCTAGCACTGATAAAACTTCTATGAATTTTGTGTTTTTTCCATCACCTCAAAGAAAAATTGTCATCCTGCTTTGAACAAACCAAAACGAAAATGGATCCCTTTTTCCAACAGATTTAAATTGAATCTCCCTCAAGTAAAATGGGAAGATATCATCACATGTGACACTAAGGCCGTAGGGTTTGAAGCTGAATGGAGCCCTCTGAAGTCAAACATCGAGTTGAGAGGTCACAAGAATTCAAAAGGAATAGACTAAGAGAGGATCCCTTTAAATAAAAAGTTGAATATACATACCTGGACCTTCCAAAGGGTGCCAAATGGTTCCGTTTCAGGGTGTCAATTCACCATCCCTTCGGGTTTCCTTGGCACCCCTTCCGAAGGTGCTGGTAAATATATCCTTCATATTTATATTTCATATTTGTGATATAGTCCCAAAAAAAAACATCCAACAAAGGCCCCCATCCAATCAAGTGTAAAGTAGTGTAAAGGTTGATCACTGTCTGAAATGACCCTCCCTCCCTCTGAAAATTTGTCGTTTTGTATGGGAAAGAAAGGAGATTATCATCCTGGAAGAGGCGACCTTTTTGTGGCCGTGGCACATTGTTCCAAACAACCCCAAACCGCCACCACAATTTTTTCCACGATCCGAAATTAACACCAAGGTTCATATTTCTAACTCTCTCTCGATGCAATTGCTGCCTTAGGGGAAAAAAAATCAGGTGAGAAACCTCAACAGAAAAACATGGGAATTGATACACACCTGGAATTCTGAAATTGATCTGACATTATGTGAATCTGGTGATCCATCATGCACCAAATCTCTCAACGGAAAATACATGTCGCATGTCCAGCGGAACCAACCGTTGGGGAAAAAAAATCTCACAACCAGCCGTGCTAAAGAGGTCGTTCATCTCACAAGCTTACGCAGCTTACGCGTGGAGATTTCAGTATTTTGCGCCTAAGCAGCCAGCGTACAACCGACTTACGCATCTCAGGGTTTTACGCACAGAGTCTTATGACCACCTTCCTTCTTACCACATGAAGCGGGTTTATGGTGTGGCTCACTTCATGATTCACCATGACCATCGTCATTGTCATCGTCATTGTCATCATAGGTCAACAGGGTTCCCTTCATACAAATGAATGATTGTTTACCTACTATTACCGGGATTAGGCATGCCTCAATCTACATCTGCATCAGTTTTTGGAAAGACTTACACATACAAGTCGGGCTCCAAGGTATCGTTTTTTCGGAAGCCATCGTATCCCATACCTTCCAGGGTATATATATATATAAAGAATGATGCCTTAAAGAATCAAACACAAACCTCTTTGCCTCCCCAATAATTACAATATATAATATTTGTATATTCAATTAGAATTTTCTATATCAATGTATATCTTATAATCTAAATATATATATATATGTACTCATAAAAAATGTGTATATATATATATTCATATATACAAGTCTGTATTCATACAGAGTCAATGTGGTTTATACATCTATGCAAACACATATTATATAGCATCACATTCATATCTTTCATTTGCCTTGATATCAAAAAAAATAATGAGATGCAGGACTATTAGAACATGTGCCTCCTTATTGACTGCGAAGAATATCAACAGAAACGGCTACGTTTGATTTCCACTGAGGAATCAAGTGACCTGAAAAAATCCGTTTAATCGGCAACCGTTTGGGAAGTACACTGCAGAAAATCAATCCACAATCGTGATTTCACAAAACAACTTCAGTGGGGTTGTTTCAAAAGGTCCAGTCAAATTCAACCGAAAATCGTGGCGTTTCTATAGCAAAACCAATATATTTTTCTGATGTTTCACCAACCAGGAACAATGTTGAACATACAATGTAGTCTCAATATATCAACTAGTTGGTGGGTTCAGCCCATTTGAAAAAAATATTACTCAAAATGGGTTCATCTTCCCCAATTTTCGGGGTGAAAATGAAAAAAAATATTTGAGTTGCCACCACCTAGATCAAGGATTCATATCTGGATGAAGTATTTTCCACTTCATCAACCTCAAGGAAAGTCACGTTGACTTTCAAGTAATCTTCCTGGTAGCGACATCCACCATTTACTTCATGGGGTCAGCAGAGAGATTGATTTTTGCTGTCCCCCAAACACTTAGTTGACCAAAAACAAATTGAAACATCCTGAAACTACTTGAAAACGTCATCATCTTCTATAGCATTTCTTAAGTACCTATGAAACTATGAAACACTTTCAAAAACTGTGCACGTTTTCCAACACCGAAACATTTTGGTTGACCCCCCGTGGTCATCAAGGTCCCGACTCTCGTGCTTTGATTCTTTTCGTGCAGATTTTGCTTCCACATGGAATCGCCTTGTCCTGCGCAGCAACGATGCATCCTCCAGCTTTTGATGCTATGGTGGATGTATCATCATAAGTGGGATGCTGTTCATCCGAACTGGGTCAGGATTTCCTCCATCAACAACACCTGCTTATTTGGTGATAAGGGTTGGTGGTCAAGCATTTGTGTAGGAACTACCAACTTTAATGATCCATGAAGCATTCACATAGCATTCACTGAAACAACCATATTCTTGCAAGAAAGACTCACACGTATTTACTCATTTGTTATTTGTTGCCTTTTGGAATCGCTTTTGTGTAGATGGACAAAACATGAACTCGCCCAAGGGATGAACAACTTGTACTCCAATAGAACACTTTCACACTACCAGGGATAACTGAATTTTCACTCCTCAAAATGCATTTTTTTTGAAAAAAATCCTATGACTCTCTGATTGTTGGATGCTTAGTATACCACCCTGGAAAGTATCGATGGCTAGCCACTCCCTTTAGTCTTGTTTTATCATGTACTTTTCCCCACCAAAATAGTACTCACTACGGACTCACTACGGTGTAATAGTAGTTGCAAATGTAGCAAACATGAAGAAAGACCACCTGAAGGAAGTAAAGGATATTGAGATCAAAGAAATCATGGCTCCACACACACAGCTCCACATGGCGGTCCATCTTGACGGACTGCAAGCCGTGGCGTTTTTCAGCGGTCGGGCCGGTGCAAAAAAAAACGCCAAACGCCGGTGAAATGAAAAGAAATTCTCGTCAACTTTTGGTGGGAAGTTTTTGAATCGTCAAAGGTCTTATTGATTAATTGAATATCTGTAAGGAAAGTGATGATCATGTTGAAAGATGTTGAACGTCAGGTTGCTCAATATGTTCTACACTCAGTTTTGCTGAAAAAACTGCCTGCAAAATTGTTCGCTGTCAAAATCAATTTTTAACCGGCCGCTGAGGGTCGGGGTTAAATACCCCCCGCTGGAACCAAGAAAAAACACCGGGAAGGTTGGTCTTTTGGACATAAAGATACTGAGTGATTTTGGATTGGGAAACTCCAGCTCAGAGTCGGAGCAAATACATCATGACCAGCTCCACTGTGCACTTGATATACTGATCAATCAGAAATTGCACAGGTAGAAGCTGTCTCACGGTCCAGCTGTCTATTGAATCTCATATGTTTTTGTCGACAAAACTGCCACTAGATTTGAAAACCGAAGAATTTCAGACGTCTCAGAAACCGGTATTGTTTGATTCCCCCAATTTGGGTAATGACCAATAACCCCTGACTGTTGAAAATCTGTGTTGAAAG
Source organism: Breviolum minutum Mf 1.05b.01 (assembly GCA_000507305.1). Taxonomy (NCBI): domain Eukaryota; class Dinophyceae; order Suessiales; family Symbiodiniaceae; genus Breviolum; species Breviolum minutum. The sequence continues at coordinate 89,669 of DF240773.1, forward strand.
GACAACTGAAGGTGTTGAAGTCGCCTTGAAAGGGGAGGGATTTCATATATATATATATATGTATAATGATATACATATATGAGCCACGAAAAAAAACTTATTACTTTCCATTATACTGGTTGGTTAATAGGGATCCTTATTACGGTTTAATAAAATCCCTGTCTAACTGGGTAGTATAATCCCCTATATACCCTAAACAACCAGGTTTTTTTCATTGCTCATATATATACATATATATATATGTATACACCCATGTATACTCGACCTTATCTGTGGAGAACAAATATGAATAGATATAATACATCATACACATGACCTTACCTATGCACCGTGGAGTCTGCAACTGTTGCGCGAAAGCAACCTTTTTTTCGATGGTTCTCCAAGAGTTTGCAAAGGCCATGACGACCTGCAGCCGATGGAAAAGTCGATTTCCCCCAACAACAACAACAACAACAACAACAACAACAACAACAACAACAACAACAGCAACAACAACAACAACAACAAAAATGACGAAGAACCTTTTGTTGAGCCGAACATGTTGATGTCAATTTGTTTGAAAAAGGAAACTTCCGATTCCTTCAATTTGTGGGAATTCTGAATGAAATTCTTGGTGTCCACGTTTCGTTTTTGATGTGCGAAATTCATATGACATATAGAATCCGCTATCTTTACCAAAAAAAACTACCTACAGGTGAGGATTTGAACAATGAAAAAAAAACTGGTTGTGTAGGATATGTAGGGGATTATACTACCCAATCATACGGCATCATAATAAACCATTGTAAATTGTAAGGATCCCTATTAAACAACCAGTATCATGGAAAGCAATATGTGTTATTTGCTGGCTAATGTGTTTCTCCTGAAACCACTCTACAACATGCAAAATTTATATGGAAAGACACCAATTCCTGCAAAATCACACAAAAAACCCTCAAGAAGATATCAGGGCATGCTGCATGCTTCCCAGAAATTCACGCCCTAAGAATGACAACAGGACATTACTACTATCAACATGTCTAAACTCTACTTTTTAAACAATGGATCCCATTACAATTTTTGCAGGAATGGAGGGGAAGGGGTCCCTACAGAATGAAAAGCACTGACCAACGTACAAACCCCTCCTGTTCTGCAACAAAAAAACATAAGCAACCCATTTTAGACCACAATCACACAATCACGCACTTGAGACTACTTAGGACACGTTGGTGAATGTAAATTCCTCTACAAAAATGATAACCCGACTTTGATGAAGGCCATAAAAACTCCACCACAAAAGGGTTCAAGTTTCAAAAACATCCGATTTTTCACAACTGGCTCTTCACAGAATTGGATAAGTGTTTGAACTGTTGACGCCTTACTGCATGTGGTAGCTGATACGGTGACCCTCACCAGCTTTATGACTTCATGGTGATGATTGAAGTCAAGGACCCACAAGGGTAACCAAGACACAATGGAATTCTCCGGGTAAAAACAAATATATTGGAAAAGTGTTTGAAACCAAAGCCTAGCATAGACTTGACTTTTTCAAAACGATTCTTTCACTCATCTTTTGTAGGTCCATAACAATGGAAGGTCTATGCTTTGTTAACTTTGTTGGTTTCAGAAAAGTCACCAACATGATTTTAGGGGCTAGCGATTTTGGCGTACAAATAGCTACAACCCCCAAGCAGGCCACCGCCTGCCAAGCCTCCAAATCATCCAACCCTGGGTCTCCGCACTTGGACGTCTCCTCGGATTGACTAATGGCACGTTCCAGTTCCCGCGCCACTGTTTCAGCCTGGTCATTGGTTCCATTTTATGGACGTTTTACATGTACCCCCCTAAAACTAACAGCCAGTTCGCCCCTGAAAATGGGCCTTTGCCCCAAAAGGGAAAGGAGTGTCTCCCTTTTGCACCAATTTTTAGGGGGCGAGTTGTTAGTTTTAGGGAGGCTACATGTTTGAGTTTTGAACATGAAAGATGTTAAGTTTGTTTTTGTCACGGAGTCAACTATACTATACAAATACATTAATTCAGCAACATCAAGTGTAAATCCCATAGTGAGATCGTTGTAGTCAAGAGTTGGTCAGTGCTTCGGGTTGGTGGTTTGCTTCTTGACAGAGTGAAGTCTCAAATAAGTAAATGCGCCCAAATAACCCACAAGTCAACAAGTGACTGATTGCAGCTTGCCGAAATGACAATAGTCACATTCCCTGTAATTTGAACATATCCCAGCATCCCTATGCATCCCTATGCATCTCCTATATATCGTAGGAAACTCATCTTCCAAACCTTACTACGAGAGTGCGGTGCTGTTGGGGGCATGGTGGAATCTTCCACCTCGAAGAGTCGTTCTGGCACCACCGCCACCTAAGTCATCAGTCCCACAGTTTCCAAAAACTCAGCAATGGATGGATCCCCAAAAAAATATGGGTGAACAAGGGACCCTCATGCTAGGACCATGAGAAGACTTCTGTTACTATCAGTTTCTTGATTTAAATACTGCTAATGTAAAGTGTAACCCATGTCCTAAAATAAACAGATGAGTTTCCAAGCCAACATCTTTCGGCCAGTACTTCAGAACTCATACTGTTGATGGTTCAGAAATCCGGCGATCACCAGTTGAAGTTGGCAGTTTTTTCCGCATCTTTAAAGGTTTTATGCATCCGAAAGGTAGTAACCATCAACAATGCGAAAAAAACCTGGGCTTTGGAAGGTTTTTTCTTTTGTATCAACTTTGGAGGTACCGACCATCAAGAGGTATTGGAAGCTTCCAAGACAGCCAACCACTCGGGGTACCACACGTAGACCCGATTTTGATTGAGACCCTTGTGGAGCCTGGAAACTTGGAAGGAATGAGATTGCAATTGCCGCAAGGGGAATATTTAGATCCATGATCCAACCCTGTTGAATGGTCAACGAGAAAAAACGGAAAAGGCATTATCTATAGAAGAAACGGATGGTGGCAATACAAAGATCTCCGGGCTAAGGCTAGGGGATAAAAAAAAAATGAAGGTTGGGGCTCTAAACATTCTAAGCTCAACATCCCAGGCATGGAATAATTTAAGGAAGGCATTGCAAATCAGATGCAACTTGAACTAGTTACTATTAAGAGTGTGTGATTTCATTTCATGTACGTACTACTACACATCAGTATCCTTGATTTACAGTACCAGAAGCTGCACCCCAGAGCCCCCCTTGTGAACCTCAACTGCTTGTGCCACTTGTAGCTGCTCACCGCACGGCCCGCCTCTGGTTTTTCGCTGATTTCAGTGATGCATGCACAGGATCCTGCCAAAAAACCTGCAGAAATGATTCATCCAAACAGGTTCAACTACTTATTCTGGGCAACTTATAAGAATTTGCCATTTCTAAAAAAAAGGCAGATATTCTGCGACTAAAACTTGAGTTACAATTTGGAGTAAGGATGGCTGAGAATCCTAACAAACAATTTGTGCTGCATGTTTTCCTTACAACACCCTGTAAATTCAACATGGACATCCCAAAATGACGGTTTGGAAAGGCATAATTACCCATTTTGGAGGGGCTCAAAGTTGATGCTAAAATCGATTCAGTGATTCCTCCTGTAAAATCTAAAACACCCCGTTATTTTGATATCAATGTTTTGGTATCCATATTGAATTTCATGAAAAACTTCAATCTGTATAGAACCGTCTTTCCCTCCTTCAGATCGGTTCTTTTCCATCCACGACTCCAATATACCTTGCGCCGCTGAGGTACCAAACCAAGTAGCCAAAGGAAAATGCTGAGAGCACAGCAGGACCAACAATCGTCACCTGAGAATCGCTTGAAGAATGGCAAGACCCTTGTTGTTGGAAAAACAGATATGTTGTGATATCTTGAGGTCAAAGGTTATCTGTATCTGTGTAAATATGTAAGATCTAAATTTGCTAGCTGAAAGGAAAGAAACCATTATCCATTCATCTTGTTGGAAAATAGTTAATATCGAAATTGGTATTTCTACAAGATGGACATAAATTGACCACTAGTTGTTGTTTCATGTTGTTTTCATATCAGGTACCGCTCCTTGTTTCGGAACGTGTATCCCATATTTGCCACATAAAGTGTCAGCTGGAATTGCCGTTGCCCCGGATATGAAAAGTCAAGTGCTTGGGTTGGCAGTTGATACTGAAAGATATTCATGCTGCATGTTGTCATAAGTCTTGTACGATGCTGGAAAACCAGATATGGAATATGAAATGATCTAATGAATATCTTGAGATCATGATATAAAAGCCTCTTTTTGATTCGTGTTTATTTCAAACTTTGCTTGAATAAACCTCAGTTTCTGACCATCTCAATCTTTGAAATTCCTCGAACATCACTCTTCTCGTTCTTCTCGTGATCTCGGATGCGCGGAAAATTTTCCCCGAGCTTTAGAGCCGTTGAAGTCTATCTTGTTGCTCAAGGCTGCCCGGTATGGTTCATACTGTTGATGGTCCAGAAATCCGGCGGTCACCAGTTGAGGTTGGTAGATTACCCCATTATTTGCAAGGTCTTACTTATACATCCCAGGTGGTGATCGCCGGATTTCTGAACCATCAACAGTAGGACTGGAAACCCAGGTGGATACTAGTTCTGTAAGAAGCACCTATAACCTGTCGCCAGTTACAGTACTGTAGTATTGGAACACTTTGTTCGGGGATCTACTTCAACAGGAAGCAGTTTGAATGATTTTTTCGTGACCAGCTTCTGATATAATTGAATCGAAACAGAATTTGATGCAAATATCTGTGATCCCTACAAGTCCTATGACCCTAAAAAGTATGTCTTTTGCCAAAAAGGGCCTTTGTTGTAGGTTACGAGAAATCCTGAGGCCATACAAAGTAGGGCCTTGGACTTAGAGGGGATGTTACTTGGGTGTCTGCCAACTCTTCTGCAGTCCCTGGTGGAGGCTCACTTGAAGCGAAGGATTAAGGACTCTTGAATAAACATTGTGCATCTTGAATCACACAATTTTTATGACTCAACAGTAGAACAGCCTGGTGTTTCTTAAACATGTAATGCTAATATGTTCTAAGTGTTTGTTCTGTTCCTCACTGGAAACCGCTCGGATAGCTCAAATGTCAAACGACTGAGTCTCCGTGCCTGCTCTCTTCTCCTAGAGCAAGCAACTTGCTAACTGCGTATCCGCTTATCTTTAAGGGTTGAATACTCTGGGACAAGTTCCAAAACCATGAGAAGATACCCCCCCCCCCCGAAACCCCGAAAACTAGCTATCGTCCCCTGAAAATTGATGGTTGGAAGATGTATATAATATCTTTTTGGGATGGCCCATTTTCAGTGGATATGTCAGTTCGCGGGGGAGTAGCATGCTTGGATCACCAGGGCATGTTCTACTTGGATTTGCTTAAGATAGCTCTTAAATAGTGAAACATAACATTGGTGCATGATGACCCCCTACCAAAACTCAATGTATATATGTATACATCGATATATGTATATATGTATACATCGATATATGTATAGTATGTAAATACACCAGCACCAAAACTCCACATATGTGCAACCCTAAAACCCTCAAACGGTGACCGGTTTGGGAGATCTTCTTTTATTTTTTCGGTTCCATCGAGTCGCCGAGTTGCCATATCTTTCATCTTGGTTGAAATCTCACCTCGGGGTACCATGGCCAATGGCAAACTCATCCGGCCCAAGTTGGGATACTGCATTAAGTAATCCTTTTAACAAAATTAGATAAAGGATGAAGGTTAGCTCTACAGAGAGAAATGTGTGTGGACATAAAATCTATGCATAAAAGCCGTGTCCAGTTGCAAGTGGCTTTCGGGAGGCTTGGCTGAGTTTTTAATTTCAGCCAAGAGAAGAAGGAAAGCACAAAAGGCCATTGCAAGAATCAACGAATGGGATGGAATCCATCTTTTTCCAGAGTTTCAGGTAAAAAAGTCGTTCCCAAACACTGAATGTACGGTCCATATGGTATATTTACCTACATGTGGTTCACTTTTATGGTAAATGTAGGTGAACATACCATACATTGAGTGTTTGGGTTTGGAAACAGGATCTGATTCACAAGACTAGCATGGGCTAAGGTAACATCCCTATACCAGGAGATTCAAAGTGACCTTTCTCTCCCTTAGTTGGAGGTCACGATTCGCCTTTGAATGGGTCACTTAACCATCCCAAAAAGGTCACAAAGAATCCTTACAAAAAGCACTGAAACACTATTAGGGAAACAAACCCCGGTAACTTCCGAAACTTTCGCAGGAAGAATATACCAGACGTCAAAGTTGCGCAACTTCCAATCTTCTTGCAAGGTAGGATGGTGATGGGATGGAACCAATGGATACTTAGTTGCTCTTCTTTTAGGAGGACATCGTGAAAACCGGAACCATCCAAATTCATCCAAATATCGTCACGTTTTTAGGTGTTGTTGCAAACTTCCAGGCTTTTGTGAGAAGATGATGGATTTTGCCAAGTATAAAAGCTGTGTTGCCATTCTTGAATCGGTGACTCCCTGTACCTTTGTCTTGCCAACCAACTATCTGAGCAGCGACATATGAGGTCCCCGCATAAGTAACCCCTACCCGTAGGGGTTCGGACAATAAAATCGAGTGGTAGCAGAAACACTGCTGCTGAATCTCAAAAAGAAAAACTCAACAATGTGACAATGTGACCTATACGTAAATCTATATACTACTACACTCACTTTACTTGTAAATACAATTAACTTATGTTAAGTCATGTCAATGTTAAGACAAAATTTACAGTATATCATCATATATCATGTATATCCAAAACACACTTAAAAAATCAACCATTGACCCCTCACAACACTTCTAAACCACAGAGATATAGGGAACTGAGATCCCAAACTCATCGCCTGAACGGGATGGCCAAGGTGCGAGGCATTTCCCCCCAGTGATGTTGACTGCTTTTTGTTCGTCAAAATTTACCCCGCAGAAGTTGACAGTTGGCTGTTCAATCAGGTGAGGTACTTTTGATGGAAGAAGTCCTGCACCACCTGGGATGTATAAAACCCTGTAAATCATGGGATAAATTACCTATCAACTGGTGCAGGATTTCTTCCATCAACAGTAGGGACATCATTTATCTAGCAATGGTTGTAATATGTATATATATATATACTCCCTGGAAGTTTAACAGTTCACCCCTGAAAAATGCTGGAACCGAAGACGGTTGCCTTTTCCTTTTTTGGGGGCGGTTGGCCCGGTAACGACTTTCAGAAACCGAACTGTTAAACTTCGGGAGGGGTATCTCCTCAGACCATTATTGCAGTACTAAATCTGAAGATAGAATGAAATGTCACTGGTTGGTGGTTTCAACCCCTTTGAAAAATATTAGTCTAATTGGATCATTTCCCCAAGTAGAGGTACAAAATAAAAAATCTCTAAAACCACCACCTAGGTCATTTTGGAACTTACCGGAATGAAATGTCATTTTGTAAAGTGTGGACTACACTTCGTCAACATTTCTTTTGGGAGGAAACTCACTACCATGTCGAGACTACTAATATATACTAATATAATATATATGATGATAAATAAAGCCGAGTATTCTTTTTCACTGGTTGGTTGACACGGGTCATTCTATTCTAGGTGGTGGTGATTACAACCCATCTGAAAAATATGCAACCGTCAAAATGGGTGATGTTCTTCCCCAAGTAATTAGGGGTGAAAATTCCAACAATATTTGAGTGCCACCACCCAGTTTTTCACTGGTTGGTTTTTTACACGGCTCATTCTATTTTGCTCACCCAGTGCACACCATAGTCATATGTGCCACCTTCGGTTGCGAACTCAGGCGCCCCCCGCCCCTTCAATGCGTTCGTAGTGCACCCGACGAAGGACATAGACCTCAAAGCTTGGTGGAAGAAATGAAACCAATGTGAAACCAAGCTCTCTGCCAAATTCAGTGAAAAAGTCTGAGTTTGGAAGGTTATCCTTTTTAGCAAAATCATCCTTAAGTTGTTCCTTTCGCTTCTAAAACGCAAAGTTGTTAGGAAAGTGAGCTTTTTTTAACGCCGAGGTCCCTGAGTGCTCCCAACACACCATCCTGCCAAGGCAGAGGAACCAGTACCCACCTGAGCTGGTGGACTACACAAAGATTTGATTTGAATCTTTCGAATTTTTTCCCACCCAAGGTATTTTTTGAGGAAAACTCCCATTAAAAGTGGGGAATCCTTAATTCCCATAGGATCCATGGGACTGGTATGTTTACCTACATCTGGTTGATTTTGATGGTAAATGTAGGTAAATATACCATACATAGATACTATGGGATTTGATGCACCAATGATTCGAAAGTTCTGTGAGTTTTTTTCCAAAAAGCTACCAAACCACCAAACCACCTTTTAAACTTGGGGGCATCCATATGTCGTCCCCGAAGAATAGCTGATTGGACCAAGGCAACTTCAGTGAAAAACAAGTTGGTGGTTGTTTCCCACCCATCTGAAACATATGCGCAAGTCAAATTGGATCATTTCCCCAGGTAGGGTTGAAAATAAAACATATTCAATTGAAACCACCACCTAGTAAGCATTGCATGAACGCCTAGTAAACTACATGTGTATATGTTGTTTTCCTTTTTGTTTTATCATCTGCAGGAGTATGTAATGCACAGGACATATCTATAATCATCTATACATACATATATATAATTGTAAGTTACATATTTTTTGCTGTCATTTTAAAACAAACACATGTAAAAAAGATGATACATTGATTCGATTCACATATCGTTCTGCATTGAAACAGCTGTGCGATAATCGGCCATGAATCATCGGCCATCCCATCCCATTTTTCGCAGTCAAGGCACCAGCCACAAAAGGGACCTCAGTGCGGGTGGGATGTGCTACCCGCTACACCCGTGAAGTTGTTGAATTGTGAACAAACAAGGCAACCAACATGCAGATTTAAAGAAAAGGGGGACCGANAAACCCAACCCCCCCCAAAAAAAAAAACGAAACAAACAAAAACATAGAAATACAAATACACGAAAATACAGCAAATATATGAACATGTAGCGAAAAAAGACGGCATTTACGTGCTTTTAGTTATTGCGCTTTTGTTGTTTGTGGTTGGACGGCTAATTTCTTTCACTGTTTGAAGGAGGCCTGGAGCAAAAAAACAAAAGCACAGAACAAAAGTAGACAAATCAATTGAAATAAAACAACAAGATAGAATGTATTCAACCAGATATTTCTGCAATATATATATATATATGTATCAATAAAGACTATAGAAAAAAACAATCAATATCAAACAAACAAATACATTGCACAAATATCTGGTTGAATTGTTGCACTCTACTCTCCCAAAAAGAGACCTCCACAGTCAACGGTCACCGGTCACCATTCCAGGAAAGCATTGTCAAAGCTAGTAAGGATCCATGCATTTCAAACCCGAGTTTAACATGGAACCTGAAAATGATGCTTGAAAGATAAATTTCCATTTTAAAATGGTCCTTTTGTTTTGAGTACATGTGAATTTTCCATGGTGTAGATTGTTTTCATGCCTTCAGATTTACTCACTTGACCAGTTCAACAGTGACAAAAAAAGTAGCACAGTCATGATTTAAGCTGAAAACGTGGCCAGGGAATGACGAACTGAGCTGCTTGGGAAAGGCAAACCATTCCACATCATATGACCCAGATTCTCTTGTACTTGGTAGCGAAGAGTTTCTGACATCAGAAACAAGACACAACAAGAACCACTGCAGCATTGTTAAACCTTCCTGAAAGGAAGGTTTCTTTCCCTCACCTTACATGTAATTGATCTCTATAACCATCTCCCATCGGAAAACGCGAGATGTGTATCCATTCATCAAGACCATGATAGCTTGCAAGGCGTACCTGACTCGCAACCTTCACAAAGTCTTGGGAAGCCTCTCGTAGCACCTTGGATTTCACAGGTCCAGGTTGGTTTTTTGCTTTGAACGGCTGACAGCTAACAAAACCCAACCACCCATGATGTTGCAATCATTCATGTAAAGTCCAACTTCAAAACAAAAAAATTGAGAAAAATCATTCTAGTGACCTTTTTTTCTGAAAGATGTCTTTGAAAGGATCCTTACGGTAATAAACCCATAGGATCCATTCTTTTAGTATATACACCTATACATGAAAAACCCATTATCAGATCATGCCCATTTCATGTAGGTTAAATCTACCAACCTCGTCCCCATGGGAATCCTACATCCCCACCAAGCGAACGCCTGCAGCCGACCAAAGAAGCGCTGCATGGAAAATTTGACGAAGAAAACCTCGGATGTCCAGCAACCCAAAGTGGGAGGTTCCCATGACGGATTCCCATGGGGACGAGTTTGGTATATTTAACCTACATGAATTTCGCTTTATCTGATAATGGGTATTCATGTAGTTTGTAGATACCAGTCCCATGGATTTTATGGGTATTAGTGAATCCAATGCATTTTTTTTGGGGGGGGAGGGTTGGAGGTTGTTTCACCAACCAATGTATGCATAACATATATGTATGTAAACGTAGTTGTTTCCAAACATGGATGTTTTTGGAGTTTTTTTTCAACCGGAAATGTCCATCTATTTTGAAATCATGATGGTTTTTCAGCATGGTTTTCTCAAATGAGGTGGGTAACTTCTGGCATGACTAAATGCTACGGTTTGCAGCGGTACATTCTGGCCAGGCTAAATTGGCTATGATTCCTTCATGGACATGAAAAGCACAAGGAACGTAATGTTGAAGAAAACAAAACAAAACCAATAAGACATAATTGCTATGTATATCTATGTATAGTAGATACATATGCAACTTTCAACTTTCCACCAGTCACCACTCAACTATCATAGTCACCACCCAAAATTCACAGAAAACCTGCTACAAAAACTGCTATCTTTTGGCCAATATGTTGGGTCCCCGTTAATACCTTTAACCACCAGGTATGCAAGGGCCCAAGGGCCATCACACCAAAGAAATATCAGATCTTTTCAATGGAAAATCCCAAAAGAACAGTATACAGTATACATGTATTCTGAAACAGGGTGGTACAACTGCTACAATTTTTTAGAGAATTCTCTGGAAACAAAATGACAACAAAAGTGTGAACATTTCCTTTTGAGTCCTTAACTGGTTGTTCTCCTTATTCCCTTAATACACTTCAGTCGAATACAGCTCTACTTCTGGGTGCAGGGCCGACTTTAGAATCGCTTCAAAGCATTGCCGCCGCGAGTTGTGTGCTCAGTATGCTGTGGTTGGCATCTGTAGATCACACGGGAACAATCAAGGTCATTGTCTCACGTACAATATCGAAACAAACGAGCAGTACGGAATACGAGAATCACCAACATTGATAATCATATAAACAATGACAATGATATTTACAAAACAATAGCAACAGAATCACAAGAAACAAGAGTAGGTCATGAAAATCAAACCATCTACCCAACTAGATGTGAAATTGAAAGAAAGTTTGAAAGAAGTGACATTCCGCGATACTGAAAAATCACTGTTGCTAGGTATCACAGTCTCCTATGATTATTCAACTTTGCTTGGTTGTTATGGATGTAACAAGGGCTAGGATAGCCAAAAAGCTGGGACAAATAACACATGGTACATAATCAAACACCTGTTTTGCCGGCATCAAACGGTACAAATATTTCAGGATCTTGACCATGGGGGAGTTGTACATCTTCCCAGCATAGAAATGAAAATCAAAGTTTTTGACCCGCCACATACTGTAAAAACGAAGTATCCTCCCACAGAGCAAGAAACACAGAGATTACCTCCGTCATAATATGCTGCTCCTTACGACTCGTTCCTTTTTGTGGGAGGAAGCGATTCAATGTAGGAAGGTATACTTCTTGCCAACGTAACCTGTCCACCTTTTTTGGAAAATGGAAACGTTAACACCAGCTGGAAAACCTCGGAAAGTACCTTTCTTTTTAAGGCAACTGTGGCTGGTTTAAGATTTAAGGGGTAAAGTTCATGGAAATTAACAGCAACGGCTGTTTTCCAGGTAGTTACTTTGTCCAAAAGAACGGGACCTTCGGTACGTAAGCATGATCTTTCCAACTGACAGCAGCTTTTGAGGCGATTAGGAATGGTATTTGCGGGCCCCGGATGCTCGTCAAAATTGACATTCCAACACCCGAAATAGCTCATATGCCTAGAAGATTCATGATCAAAGATTCCAACAAACCATCTTTCCTATATATCTTTTAAAAGCTTTTGACAGCCCGGCAAATTACCGATGTTTTTGAGACAGCTATGAGGTTTGTCATCCAATCTGGATAGAGTAACCAATGGCCAACAAGATAGTCTTCAAGGTAGTTTGTGCTATATCTTGGGTTGTTCCCCTGCCTACTAAGAGTCACCACAAGGATTATTACATTTTTATACATTTTCAGTAGGGGATCCTTATTATAAACCTCATTTGCCACAATTACTGGGAGGGGAGACAACCCAAGCTATATCGAACATCTACACTCTCCTCTGCACCTTCTCAGATGTATCCCTCTACTTCCACTTCTCTCACCAGGAGCTGGTTATGATTCGGACCGCATATAGTGAAATATATAAAATGACCTTTCCAAAACAACTAGGTGTGGGCATAGCAGGATGTTACCAGCAACATGATTAGAACATTTTGCGATGATTTGGGGGGGGTCAAAAGCAATTTGAGACAATTTCCCGTGAAGCAAACCCTCTTGCCTTTTTTTCGATCTCGCCGAAAAAAAACGACGACCCGAAGTCTGTCTATTTAGTTGGGAACTCTCACGGCGGGTTTCCCGGTCGGAAAGATCTTGTCTTAGATAGATCTCCAACCTCCGTCCGCTAAGACTAGGATTGTATCATCGGCAGGGCAAACCATGATTCCATGGCCCGGCAATTCTGGAAAAACATCCGTTGCGGCTTGGGGGTTTGGGGGAAGTTCTGGAACTGGAAAAATGAGATATCCATACACTCCCTAAAACGGACATAGCTTCATCGTCCAACCATCAATTTTCAGGAGCGATTTTTTTGTTTCAGGGAGGGTATACTAGCCAATGGTTCCTTTGAAAGAAGCAATGCCTTCTTAGCTTTGTATTTTTCATTGGCTTTTTTTTGACAAACACTTACAGAAATCGTGGAGTCGTCCAAACACCTCCAAGCCGGAAGCATTGAAATCTGAAATCGATCAGAAGCGTATTGCTCCCAATAAAGTGAAACCGTGGACCGTAGTCTTTCTGACGCGCAACCCACAACTGGGGACATCAAAATAGCCGAAAAGATTCAACCGGATGGGCAGTGGCTGTTTAATAGACTCCGGTAAACAGCACGACATGTAGGTGAATATGTAGGTGTACACCCCCAAAAACTAACACGGCACCGAAGAAACGAAGGTTTGGAAGATGATGTTCCTTTTCAAAAGGGGTGACTTTCGGGTTCCATGCCAGTTTTTCCCCAATGCCGAATCATGATGGATTTATCATAGTTCAGAAACACGAGAGTTTTGGCGTTCACATCCTTTCACATCCATGGCCGGGTCCCAGTGACTATACCTCCTAAAAGGCTTGCACTGTGTTTCAAGGCAGGTTAGCCTATTGGCAGGAATCTGACGTCCTCAAGTTGCTGCAGCGAAATGATGCGAACCCTCCGACTGCGACAACCCGCTGGGCCAATCATTTGAGTGGGCGAGTGGGTTTCACGGTCACAACAGGTTCAAAGGCTTAAACTTGATAGGGAGTTCGTCAAACATTGCCACACAAAGAGTGACTCAGGGTCAATAAAAGCATGTTCCAATGAGGTCCTAACTAGTGTCCTGATTATATAATCATCTATAAGACGGCTTGGCAAAATCACGCCGCCAACTGAAGAACTCCGTAGCACTTCATTTTTACGGCATTTCACAAGAGTTCATACCTCAGGGGCCGTGGAAAAGATGACATGCTGCCGACATGCTGACAGTCCGTCATGACCACCAGTGCCCAACTTGATGTCTTTCTTTTCTTTCACCGATGCTTTATGGTTTCACATGGAGTATCAATGAAGATCATCATAGATCATCTTTCTGGGTGAAAATCTAGATTCACCCATATATAGGGGTTCCCCCTATGCTTTTGTTGGGTCATTGCTACTTACAATCCTCGGCATGTCAGATCCACTGTCTGGCGATCCACCCGAAAATTCTTTGGCTCGTTTCCATCATGCAATCATGACCAGCCAACTCACAATACCCTCAGGTACTACTGGTTGATCGCATCTCAACTCGATGTTTTCAGGTTATCTTTGTTGAATTTCGTTGAAATAAATTGAAATGAATTTTCGATAGATTGCCTTCCCTGAAACTAACATTTCGCCCCTGAAAATACGGACCCCCCTCAAAAAAAAAGGAGATTCCTATTGAAAAAACCCACCATTTCTAGGGGCGAACTGTTAGTTGTAGGCAGGGGTAGATTCCTAAGCCAACCATTGTTGGAGATCACCTTCGTTCGGAACACCGTGGCAAAATCCACGGTTTTCCAACGTGGCAAAAAAACTCGAAGCTGGGAATAGATCTTAGCAGTGCCAAAAAGCTGTTGAAAGAGAAAAAACCAACGTCTACAAATAACCCCCTTTTTGCCCTTTACCACAACTACGTAACTACGCCAGGAAAAAATCTTGAAAACCCATAGGCAGCAACTCTCCCTGGAACAGTACCAAGGCACGTCAACAATTTCTTTTCTAACTCTTTGATGTGTTCCACGAGCTCGTTCTTCTTTGCTGTGAGCTCCTTGCTTGTTTTTTGTTCTGATGTTTTTTTTGCAGTTTTTCAGAGTGCTTTATCTAAGGACATTTTATGTATACTGAATGTATATGGTTTGTAAAACGTTTGTTCCCCCCAACAACATCCCGAAACTAATCTAGCCCGATACTTTACAACCCATGTTTAGAGGCTGATAGGTGATATACCACAAAAAATCGCGTACCATTTATCCATATATACCATATACCATAGATGCATTGGGTAGGAGAAACAAACATTCGCTTTGCTTGTGTACATATCGCTTGTGACCTGGCCTGGTATGTCGATACACTCTTGGTACCTCCTCGCTGACCGTGATTGACAATCACTGTGGAAAAAACATTTTGTAAGGGTTATGGCCACAAAATTATAACTTGAGCCACGAAAAAAAAACTGATCCGTATAATGGTTTACTATATAATCCCCAAATAACTGGGTAGTATACTCCCCTGTTTTTACCCTAACATCCCTGTCCACAACCAG